>JASANE010002954.1:0-14182 GCA_030248225.1 Trileptium ribeirensis
TACAATATACATGGTGTAAATATCAAATTTACCACGGTTCATTTATTACACAATACACCTGTGGAAACTGATTCACTGACATTAGAATGCCTATGGTCACAACCATGCGAAGTGGCCAGATTTCTGAAGCTTGACGAAGAAGACCAGCAATGAACTGTCAATGCACAATATTGGGCTATCATCATCATCATGTGGAAACAAACATTAGAGCATAAGCTAAAAACGACAGGAGGATGTGGTTGAAAGCGGAGCCCATCTAGAACGGTGGCCCCACTTTTCGATAAGAACGGTCGCTGTAAGACGGCCCGCTCAATATTTACATGCTGCCCCTGACTTCTCCCAAACGTGCTGTGCGACTGATTTAATTTTAATCGAATGTTGCATGCCGATTCCTAGATTTTACATCTGGTCAGTGTTTTTCGTGAAAACTGAGGAAACAAATTTATTATTTTGCGTCATGGATTGTTAAATTAAAAGCCACTGTTTCTGTTTTTAGTGGAATGTGTTATTGACCCGAGTATGACTGAAATAATGATGAAAATGAAATAACTTTTACTTATGAAAGATTGTAAGTTGACATATGAAAGAGCTGATTGATTTGTACTGATGCGTTCAAATTGGTTGTTATGATGCCACTCTAGTTGAATAATCAGTCTGGGTCTTCTGATGTACCGTTACAATTATTCGTGATGGACTACTGGATACCGCAAAGAGGTGAAACTACGGTAGACGCCGCATATTACTATTTAAATATTTACCATATATTATTAAATATCACCTAGCCCGACCTCCCTGAGGTTCCACAGCCCCCATTCCGCCACCCGGCTGCCCCTGGGACGTGGAATCTCGGGCGTATGTGAATAATCTTTATATACGAGTATTTAAGTTCACATACATATTGAACAATAATGCTTTATGCCTGTATTCCGGACGGGTGGTGGTTGGCTGTTTTGAATCATTTTGTCATCAGACAATAATTGTCGCTTTGTTGGAGCTAGGTAGTTTTTTAGGCTAAATTCAGTTTTGAGCCCACGTCACCTTTTGGGGCTGGACGTTATAACGTTGGAAAAATCTTAGCGCGGGGGGTTCGGGGATATAAGCTATTTTAGCTATTTATGTTAAATGCCGTTTAAGCTAAGTAATGGGTCCACCGGGAATCGAACACTGGGCCTTTCGCGTGCGCAGCAGACGTGCGTGGAACAACACCATAGACCCGCCGGAAACGGTTAGTATGTTGTGATCATATTCTAACTTGCGAATTGACGTTTCCCTAGCATTGATATTTATTTGTGTGATCACTACACAACCCCCGCGGTCAGGCATCTTGTGCTCGTTACTCTACGCATAGACTTATCTGCACGGGGATCAAGTCGGACTCATCAAAATGTCGGCATATATTGATTTGGAAATATTGTACCAGTCGACGTAGCACAATATGACACCTACACATTTGCGATTAAAGCTACCACACCGATAAAGGAGGACATGTGTTCTGACAATTTTGCCATCACCTTGTAGCACCAGACTTACATCTTGAAACGGCAACAAATGTTAATGCTCATGTTTAGTTTAAGGCTATTGTATTAATTTGTAAATGTTAAGAAAACACATCACCACAACATAACTATTTTACTCCGTGTTTTACACCCATAAAGCTCTTTCTAGTCATCACACGTTGCGTAATAAAAATGAGTATCTTTTCAAATGTTCAACGATCAAAACACCATAGAAATTCTCAAGAACACCGCCAATAATTAAACTAAAGTAATAGTGACAGAGACTCACCCGAATAACCTACAGGGGCGGCAGCCCACCGACTTAGGCTTAGTACATGACCCATATCTTAGCTGAAGCTAAGACTAAAGCTTAGTATATTCGGCCCCTAAAGGTTACATTGGCGCAGTTTTGTATCTCAACAACGCTTGACTGGATCGAAATCGAGGCTCGGCTCGGTTTATTAATATAATTATATCACGAGTACAGTAAAACGTATACATATAATCATTACAAACGCATTAATAAAATAACAATAAACATATTTGTGTTATCCCTACATCCTGGTGTATGGCCGTATAGTCATCTCATTTCACTATATTGCGTTGTCTGTCAATTGACTATAATTTGACACAAAAGTAGACACATTTGAGTGTGTTTTCAACACTGGTAAACGAGATATTTCTATACGGATGGCGGTATTTGACATCAACGGCAGCTTTAAAGATTTGTCCGCAAGGACATATACTAAAATTGGAACGATACAGAGAAGATTAGCATGGCCCCTGCGCAAGGATGACACGCAAATTCGTGAAGCGTTTCCAAATTTTTCTCTATTTTCTAGGCTTGAAACACTCCTTTTACTGAATTATTTACCCAGACGAATAAAAATTGATTTTAATTTGGCATTTTACTCTAAAACAATGGAACAAAATTGGGTTAAATTATAAAACCGTACATCCCGTCAATATTGAGCTTCAAAACGAATACTTTTAGACCTCTTATGCGCTAAATAGATGTAGGTTATGCTTTTTCAATTGTTTAAAACTGCTAAGCAGACTTACCGTCTTTTAATTTTATTTCTTTCCAAGGATCTCGATGCTGGAATAACACAAAATTATAATTGAAACTGATTATTTTCAGCGTTGGGTTACTCACGTTATATGCAATGCCAGACGATAATTCCGCAAAAAAAGGTTTCCACTCTGCAACTCTTGAACTCAGCAATAATGTGAACAATACACAATTACTTTGCAGGATATAGTGTTCGTCACATAATACCTATTTTTAGATAATATGTAGTAAAAATGCTGCATTAAATAAGATACCATAAAATGTTAAAAATCAGAAATAAACATTTCGATAACTATAATGTCTAAATAATATTGCTACGGCGTAGCTCATATTGCTAATATTTTAATATCTCTATTTGCTCCAATTGTAGAACATTTTATTTAAATTCCGTTTGCCCTCTTACTTCGAATGATTACTCTTGATCTTGATCATTCACATCTTTATACCTTTCCACTTGTCTCAGGGAGCCACAAGCTCTAAAATCATTATGGCGTATCGTCAATAAAGCTCAAAAACATCAATAACAAGAAATAACATTTTGAAATTAAAAAATGAAATATTAAATTTTAAATTTTGATTTATATTCATGAAATAATTCTTTATTAGACTCCTAAATTTGAGATGATATTGAAAGACGACTTTTTCTGAGGACACTGGAAGCGCTGATGGGCTTATTTTCTAGTCAATGTCAAAACAACAATGCAGGACTAAGATGAAAGATATATATAGCGAAATTACAAAGCTATTGCTTGAAAATGACGACAACTGAAGACTCCACGGTTTTAATGTAGCTTTAAAATCACTGCTACGGCGAAATAGTTCAATCTGTTATTTAAAATTATACACATCTGTTGTTCACATGGAATGCTTTTGAAGAGTATGGCTTGAAATCTGATACCTGAAAAATGCGAAATGTGCATACTAAAACAAAACTGAGTATTGAAGTCCCATTGAAAGGAAATACTATTTAACTGGAAAACTGAGCAACAAATCGGCATTTCAAATATATTTTATACAACCAGGCGTGTCAAAATCTAAGATACAACTTAATCTCTTTCTACACCGAAACGAACCTGTTTCGATGTCATCGAAAAATTTATACAACGTTTTTGTCACAGACATTGCCAAAGATGTTATTTTGTGTTTTGCAGAGCACTGTACATAAAATGCAATACGATCGGTAAGATCTGGACTTCTAGTGACCGGGAACCTTTTATTAAAGAACCTATTAACTACTACGGAAGAATAAGCTTTTGGTTTATAAAAGCTTTTATCCATTGCATAAAATTGTGTGAAAAACCAAGATTTTCTAAATAGAACATGAAAGGCCACTCAACCAAATAGAATGCTTCTTCGAGGTCTAGCGTTACAAACGGTAATCATTATTGTCATTTAATTTTTCCATAATAAGGTCAAATTCAAAACGTTGTCACGCTTATCTCGTCCCTCAACAGAACTTGTTTGGTTGTAATGAACAATTTTTTTCGCAACAGAACAATTTTAGTTGTACTGAACAATCAAACTTTTAGCAATAAAGTTCTTGCTATAATTTTATAATCATAATTTAAAAGTGATTGGTCACCAGTTTCTCGTATTTTCCATATTACCTTTACCCTTGAAAATATTTGAGATTTACCCCATGATACCTTCTCTTTACTCAAATTTCCAATCCTACAGAAAAACTTATACATCGATGAAGAACTGGAATTAAAATATCTTGAAATTTCTTATAAAGATAGAGCAATCATCGATTTTTGTCCGAGCTTTAAAACATAAAATGGAACGTTTTACTTCATGTTCACTGATTTATCCTACTACTTGAACAAAATCACTAGGCAGGCGATAACATTACCACATTTGACGAGTTACAAAAAGTCCATTTTGGTCCCGGTTGAAAAGACCTGCCGTACATATAGTTTGGTACTGCGAAACCATATCAGGCAAAATATCTCGACTTTTTGTTACCAGATTATCAACTGATATTTCGAGACTATAAAACAACCGATACCAATAGTTGGCTATTTTAAACTCTGCATGCGGTATAGTCATTACACCTGTTAAAGTAATTATAGTAGTGTGTTCCATACAAGCATTGCTTCATATATTTTTCGTAAATTGTTGCGTTATACTTTTCAAAGCATTTCTAAGGTATTGATCTCTTGGACGTGCCTGCAGCAAAAATTTAATAGCATTTAGCTCTCCAATAGCGATGTCTTCGTTTGCGTTGCTGTGCAAGTTCGTTCGTTAAGACCTAAGCTTAGGTATGACTTAGTATATCGAGCACGAATTTTCCAGTCAAATGTACTCCAACGCCAATACAAGCCATAACCAACAGCAGCGCTCCGTTAACCATGATCAGACTTCACATTACCTAAGCTTCATTTTCATGCGTTATATAGTTTTCCGGTAGTAGTTGTAGTTATTATGACAAAATTACGTAAAAATGTACATGCTCAATATGGCAGGTAAACGCAATGTATTTTAATGCAGTGATCAGTACCAATATATAAACACATAAATACTAGGCATGGGCAGCGGGTAATATATCGCTACCCTGGTACCAGACATTAACATTAGGTACCCCAATCCATAAATAATGCCTGTAAGTTGCCATGGCGCCGAACTAGAAGAAATTGTTGAGTCTGTGGCAAATAGTTCATTAATATGAAGTTAACTTACAGTATAACGTAGAATAATAAACTTCCTATGCCACCGATAGATGTATAGAATTTGCGGGCTTGAAAAAATTTTCTGACCCCGTAACTAAGGCCCTAGTGGCGGTGGACAAGCCTCGGATTTCCGAGGGAACCCCCACACTCAAAAATTTTTCCCCCACACGCCTCTGTCTAGCCTGCTACATTAGATCCAACTATATAATGACACTCAAACTGACTTACAACTTATAATTACAACCAGATATATTACATATCGATCAGAGCATTATTCATTTCTTATTTTGGCAATCACTGTAGTCCCTATCTAATCCATTAAGGGCAAGCCGTTTGGAAGTACTCTGCGCTGAATTAGTCTAGCAATTAGTGAGAACGTCGGGAAATATATGCAGTGCCAACCGCGAAAAATTTTGGGTACACTGTTTTACTGCAACCAAATGTTTCATTTACAAAATAAGTTCCGGGAAAGAACTTCAATATTCAGCGGAAATAATTTTGCTCTGATCGAACTCGATGCAAAAGCAAAATTAATACGAGCACCGTGCTTTCGACATTCTTTACACAAAAACTATAAACTTGGAGCAATGGATCCTCGAAGGCGACGTAAGAAGCGGTGACGAATGTTCTAAGAGGCCTCTGTAGAAATTTTGCCACTGGTACCAAATTCACATATAGGAGTCCGAAGTCTCAGGGGGATGGCGGGTGCTTCGGGGTGGGGGTCGTCAATAGGAGGGATCAGTCGGTTGGCGGGGGATAAACGAAATTGTCTGGGATTAAAAATTTTTTCTTAGTTTGCCAATGTTCCCCTAATTTTTGCTCAGTTTGCTCCAATTTTTGTCATAATTTTCCGCACACGTTTGATGCGTTGGGGGACCCTCAACCTACATCATAGGAAATCGGCGACGCCCCAAGAGTCGTCCAAACCTCAGGGGCATAATCCTCGCCTTCTCCTAAGCAAGCATGTATAACTAAACATGCCAAAGTTTGCAGAAATGAAAATAGAAAGACCCAGCGTAGCGAGATCGCGGCCTACAGAATTCTGCAAAAATTTAGGATCATTAGACTGCAGAAATAAACATAATTCATATATCCTGAAACTTCGAGTCCTTAAGGAAGCAGGGGAGGGTCATACGGGGATGTCCTCCAGGAGAGGGGTGCTAAAAAAGATTGACCCCAGCGCCGACCCATCTTTGCCGATATTTTACCTCCATTTTTACAAATTTTCAATGTTTGAACCAGTTGTTGCTAAAATTTTCCGCGAGCCTTCGGCAGACGGGCAGGGGGAGCACCATGGAGTAGAGGATACCCTCAGGGGTAGACCAGGACCCGGGGGAGTGGGGTCCGAAGTCTCAAAGGGATAGCGCCCCGCAGTACTGCTTCGGCATATAATGACATAATTTATAAATTTACTATATATACACATTGAGAATCGGTACTATAAAGTGCTGTTAAATTTATGTCGAATTTTGTATTGCTATGTTCTGTATCGAATACCGGTTATGCTTATAGGTATTTCTACGAAATTCTGCTCATTTTTAAAATCGTGTTAAAGACCATGTTTTTCACCAAAAAATCTGATTGACAATTATATGGATTTCGCTAATTGCAGCCCAAAACACAACTAACAGTACAGGAAACAATAATTTACAGGAATACAAAAGGATAAGTTAGTACAAAGATACCGCGAAGCACCATATCCTGTTCAATTACAGTCTTAAAGCACTGTAGTGGGTAGAACACGAAGGTACTCTAGAAACAACAGAACACAGTACAATAGAATAGTAGCACAGAATAAAATTTCTTCGTAAATACTACATCAATTGAACGTTCAAATAGCCGCAGAAAATACAAAAAATAACGTCACTGCGATATAGAAAGAATCAATCCCGACATCAATTAGTAATCCCATCCAACACATTGCACAGCTAATTTGAATCAGTACGACAACAATATATATTACATTCTGTCCAAGTTAACTCTATGCTATATTTTTACTGGTACAGTGTAATGTATAGTAACGGACAAAAATAGTGTACAAAAAAGTACGCGGAGGGACGAAATTGCATCCGTCCACACCTTCGCCTGGTACATCTGCACTTCTTTTGTCAGTGACTGTACATCTCAGAAATGACTGTGCATCCATCGACGAAGTGAGAGTCAATAATGTAATTACCATGCGAAATAAGTATAAGCAGTTCAAACAGGTTAATACATTACAACACACCGCAGTCAGCTACTAATAAGGATATTCTTCAAGGCTGATATCTCGGTATTCCACGTACGGATATTGGCAGGGCTTGCGTCAAGCCATTCTTCTAAATAAGTTCGAAACGCGACATAATAGTCGGAAAGCGATGGAATTTCTTGGCACGACGGAATATTGAGCGACGAATCAAAAAAATACGTCCACAACTGCTTTTTCCATTTGCTAAAATTAAACAACTATACAAAAAATCAAATCAATATGAAATACCGGTTCTGGACTCTAGATAACAAACTATCGCAATCAGTGTAATGAAAAACTTTATATATAGACCAATCTTGGTGCCCCGCACGGAGCTACATTCTGGAAATCGGGTTCGTAGACCGTAAAACCATTTAAACTAATAATATAGTAAAGTGTGACTCTAAAATGACGAAACCACCGTATGCAGCATAGTATTAGGAGATCGTTTGGAGCTACAAACATGCAATAACAGTAAAAAATTGAAAAATATACATTATTTAACAATGGGTAGACGAACCATATATATGGGCCCACAGACATCTATGCTTTGATCCCACAAAAATTATGTTCAGCAGCATTTAATATGCTGTCTCTGTCGCAAGACTGCATCCTAATACTAGTATGGCCACGCTTTCAAAGAACGCTTACAGATCCAATTTTAATACATTTTTCCAGGAAGATGGATCAGGCTCTTAGCGTTCAAATGAAAGGCACATCGGCATCACTTCCATATCAAAAAACAAACCACACAAACTACCCAAATTTACCTACCTGAACATGAGTAATGAGTAACACCGACAGACAAAAATAATTTATTTTCCGTCCTAACTACTACAGTGGAAATTCGACCCACGTCTTTCGTTCGGTTTCAGTAATGATTAAGCCGAGAAGTATTGCGGCAAATATTTGTCGAGAGTTGTCCAAAGTTTGTTCGAGAGAAATGCACGCTGATATGCAAAGTTTTTCCCATTTCTGTTCGATATTCATTCGGTCAAAATGCGACTGTCCTTTCTGGCGACGAGTGTACTTATGTAATAGCTTTAGAGTTTTAACTCTAAGTCTGAAAAAATTTTGGCAGCCATAAATTAAATTTAGTTGGAAATAATCAATAGAAACAAATTGTCATGACAGTAACGGGTGTGTATTTAGCGAACAGTAAATTTCTGTGAAATTATAAAAACTTTGTACTAAACAAAAAACTTCATACTACTTAACGTTTGGAAAATGAGACAGCCCACACCAGAGATGACTGGCGCTTTTCAAGCGAGCGAACGGGGTTATAGAATGGTACGATCACACATCGGAGGATGGGCAAGCACAACGGTTATTTCTGACGCATACTGTACGTTTCCACCGGGCATTGTTAATCTTTGCGCACACCGTAATTATAATAAAGCATTATTATTACCGTTTAAACGTTGAATTAACTTGGTATCGATCAGTCGTATGATAAAACACCATGTAGCGTTGAAATAGAAGAACATGAATCGTTGCTATTATTCCATAATGATCCGTCTAAAATAAGAATATATCATGTACAGTAGATTAGATCTTCTTCTTTTCTCGCCGAGTAGTGCAATACCGGAATGATCTGCCCCGCCAAGTGGTCACGTGCCCCCTTACAAACTACAGACAGCGGCTCCATGCTTCAAATCAATTTTGTGACATCTAGCGTGCTCTTTCTGCTGTGTGTGATTTGCTCTTTCTAGGCATCGTTCAACGTCACTGCCGGTGTCAGTCACCAGCAAAATCCTGTCATCGACAGTCTTCCGTTTGCCTATCACATGCAACAACATAGATATGGTCGGCGACAGGTCAATGTAGATTACTGCACCACCAGGTTGACCGTCGATAAAGCAGGTTTTCCATGAGATTAATCTGCACTCAAGCAATATAAAAGCATATATATAAAATATAAAGCATAAAACAATAATTATGATGCGCAAGTACAGTGCTCGCCTGAAATGAATGTTCAGTTTTGAGCGAACAAATCCAAAATAATTTTTTAAGTGCGAACAAAGTCTCAAAGTGCGAACACGTTTCGAACAAAATTTGAAACTCTTCGAACGACGATCGAACAACACTAATTTCTAACAAGTACTGTATGAAGTTGTTTCACGCCAACAATGAACCAATGTCATCACATCTGTCAAGAACATAATTATATTGCAAATTGAAATACCATATTACGGACTATTTCGACTAGTGTTCCAAGGCATTTTGCCAGCAGTTCAACCGGACAAATTAAAATGCTTGCTGTTGGTAAAGATTTGACAGAAATCAAACTGAGCTGGAGTAGGAGCGCCAAAAATAAGATTCCGTTATATGTAAATACCAGGGAGTAACCGGAATTCCGGTTCCGGCGAAAATCGTGTTCTGGTGGCGGTTCCGGTAAACGACAAAAATATGCCGGAACCGGAATTCCAACTTAAAATTTTTTCCACGTTTTTGCTTTATCTGTGGTTCAAACATTACGTACTGTATACACTATGATCAAATTCCAATACAGCCAACCAAAACAAAAGATTAACTCAGCAAATTACAGTGTGAAACGTAAGTGAGACACATAATTTCAGCTGGAATTTTTATGTTAACCTGCAGGAGTTTGTTAACAAAACAAAGCCAGGTCGATGCTTGTAGCAGCTATTTTACACATTCAGAAGTGTGCGCGGTATGTTAGATTTAAACCGGTCCAACTCGGTAATAGAGCACGGATTATGTAGAAGGACTTAGCTGTAAGCTTGCCTAACAAAAATGGCGTAAAAGCACAAGCCAGTGCGCTTGCAAACTTTGTAAATCAGTCTACATTGAAGTAAAGTAACGTTATCTGCAACGCAGCCAGAAACTGCTTCCTTGGCAATGAACTGCATACATTGAAACTGTGCGAGCAGTATAACCGTTGGTCTCATTTATAGCATTGTGATTAGAAAGTTGTCATAATTATCATCTAACTGACGGACACTTGTTGCCGGACACGGACTCTAGTCTAAATAGCGTCCCTGATCACTGATCAGGAAATTATAGTATATATACCTTCTGCTATTATATCCCAGAACCATATAAACCAATAATGACAAGTTTCCTACAGAATAACATGTAACAAACGTATGTGTAGTAAAGCGAGGCGACTGGAAACAGAGCGAAAGTGTTTATTCTACGCTCCATGCGTTATAAGCACATTCATTTTGACGCAATATACGCAAGGATGTATAGTGGAAAGCATTTTTTGCTCTGGGGGTCCAGAAACTATATTGAATGATAAATACACATTGTTTTGCTTCCTCAGTCTCTTTAAAGTTCCAGAAAGGCAATAATGCCATCACAATATATTAAGTTTAATGTAAACGTTATTTTTAACACATTATAAATCCACTGTACCTGCATTCCTTCCTTCATCTGTTTTATTATATATAGATTTTGAAGACCAGGTTCCGGATCCGGTTTAAATGGACTGTTTCCGGTCACTGGTTCCGGTTATTCCCTGGTAAATACAGTATTATCAGGTATTCAATGACCTCAAGTTTATACTTAGGACGAGTGTGCTAATCTCCCGTTTCATGGCAATCACAGCCAGAGTTTCGAAAGCACAAGCCATGAAGAGATGCCAGTGCCAACAAGGAAACCCTGTTTAACTTCCGAGCAAACTCGTTCCTATTTAAGGTTTGTGTGCCCTGGAAGCAATGTGGTCTTAGTCTCTTGCCCAAGAGGATTATGCATACATGGGGCTCGAATACACGTCTAATGGTTCTAAGACTTGCGCTCTGGTCACTGAGCCACACGACTTGATTGTGAGTCATACGCTCTGACCACTGTGCTCCACGACCACTATGTAGGTACAGTATGTGCCGAAGCTGGTCTGTCCACAATAATTGGGGACTCCACTTCCCGAATCGCCATGATTGTCCCCACTCGACCAAACCCCATGTTCAACTAAATACCACCTTAGAACCTTTTGAACCCTATGCGTGACCAAATAATAGAAAACAGCCTATATTCATGGAATCGGGTTCATTGACCCTAAACTCATTGAAAATCCACCCAAAGGCATGAAATATGCACCTGTACTCTAGATAACCAAATCATTATTGTATTCGGCATAGGTACCGAAAAACCTCTATATGAACTATTTTTGATGTTATGAACCAAACTACTGAAGACATACTAGTTTCTGGAAATCGGGTTCAATGACCCTAATAGTATACCCAAATGCGAAAAGGCATAATATGCTCGTGACAGACTCTAGATAATCAAACCATCTTATTCACCATATCGGAAAACCTATGTAGATAATTTTTGATAACGTATATGCAATACGTGACCAAATAACAGAAGACAGTGTAAACCGGTTTCATTGACCCTATTCCCATTGAAAATCCATGAAGAGAAAGGTTTGAAATATGCACGCTGGACTCAAGATAACGAAATCATTGCATTCAGTGTTCAGAAAAACCTATATAGGTATCCACCATTCTTGATACCCTGCACGTAATACATAACCAAACAAATGAAAATGTACTACATTTCGAAAACCGGGTTCGTCGATCGTAAAGCCCTCGAAACACCATGACTATATAGTCTTGTTAAAGTTTAGGTAGCAAAGCCATCGTCTTCAGCGTGCGTGATAACAAACTATAAGGCACTGACTGTAAGGTAAAAACAAGATATAACAAACCGAAAATTGTAAAATCGCTATTTTTGGAAAAGTAAACGAACCATATTCGGACCCACAGCAGCCCATAGAGTGGTCGCACAAAAATCGTGGCGTGCAAACTTGTAGATCACAATGAGGTGATTCGGTTTGGTGATCTCCAATTATTGTGATGCGAGATATGGCGTGGGAAATACTGGTACCCGTATGGCCAGATTTGGCAAAAACACATAAAAACTACGTTTTTTACCAGTTTGACCACGAAGATGAGTCGGAGCTGTTCGCGTTCAACTAAATGGCACATCTCGATCACTTTTGGTATCGAATAAAAAAAATTTACCGAAATCCATGCAACCGAAGACGAATTATGAATGACAGAAACATACAAAAAAGAAATTTTCACGGGTTTTCCCACTAGCGCTTTCAGTGGAAAATCCGCTCGCTCCGATTCAATTAATGGTTAATAAACCCTAATGTATTATATGAAATTATTGGAAGTAATCAATCAAAACCTTTTAACTACAAAATGAACTCAAAAACGGATGCCGTCCATCTTACAGTACTCACTACACAACTGACCGCCCTCTTGCGACCATCGGTCTATATGGAGACTGCTATAGTTTGAGTTCAGTATAGTCGCTGTAGTAGATACAAAATATTTGTAATGTTTAACCAGCCCCTATTTCTACTACAACGAAAGTTACGTTGTTTGATTTTAGTCAAACAGAAGCTTTTACAATAATGCAAGACTTAACGTACGCTCATCAACCATCCAATTTTCATTTCGTATAATTTGGTTGCGGAACGTTTTGTGGTCAATTGACGTTCGACGCAAAAAATATTCGAGAACTTAAACTTTAAATTGGTAGGGGCAGTGGAGAACTGTTTTTCTGGATAATCGAAATCATTAAATTAAGTATTCGAACAAGGGTTTTCGATTTTGCGATTTTTCAACCAGCCAAAAAATGACCAAATTAAATATTTGTCCCATAACAAAACGTTTTCAATTATTTGACATCTATTATTACAAAGTAAAATGCCTTGGAGAACTGTTATCCCAAATTTACTTGAGAATAAAAATATTAATTCGATAATAATACACTGTGATTTAAAATATTTTTAAATAACAACCGCAAATTTACGGGTATAATCGATGTGTAGATGTAAATTTCATTTTTAAATTTTCAATTTATTAAAACAGCTGAGCACATTTTAATATTCACACGAAGACGTATGTTGTAGTGTTCCACGATTCCGTGTGACTACAAATTTCAAACTCTCTTTATGAGCGTTATAATGACAAATTACAGCTGCAGCCTCACCTGATAAGTCCACGGGCGACCACTTTTCATTTCAGGACAGCAAAAACAGCTCGTATCTGCTGTTCCGGTAAACGCCTGACCTCGCGGCAAGATACGCATGTCGATAGAACGTCCAAAATCGATCAGTTTAATGCAATGATTGATCTGGTAGGATGCATTTGTACTGTGCTGCAACTGATGATCATCATTAGCAAATATACTGCATCGCCACTCCGACGGATCTTCGATCAGCGGTGGGCTGATAACAGAAGCAAACCTCCGAGACGTGACTCGCCGATTACAAATTAGTTGATTAATCATTGTTGATGTATAGGTACGACCGGTGCGACTTCGTTGAGAAAGAAAAATTTTAAACTCACGCTGCGCACCCAAACTAGGAAATTAGATACGCGCGATTCCGACGTTAAACGTCTAGGGATTTGTCGGACCCTAGTGGGGGCCACTGGCTAGGAGAGACCAAACCAAAAAATCATCCGTTTAGAAAGTTAGAAAGAATTTGATACTTCCCGGGTTAGACGTGGAGAGGGAATAGGAGTACGGTCTCCTGGGCCTGTGAGTAGGTGATGGAGCCAACATCCCTGGGGACCTCGAAGGTAGTACCTCGTAGACTACGTGCGCAACCCGTCCGGCAGGATCAGAACACATCCTGTGAAGCGCTCCTGCGGCTTGCTGAGCTCCGTCATTTCTAGGGCCTGACTCGCGTGGGAAAAGACATTTCGCGTGATTGAAACCCATCAGGTCCGCC
>JASANE010002957.1:0-23807 GCA_030248225.1 Trileptium ribeirensis
TTGATAAGTTAGTTGATAAGATACGACTAGTGAAGCTCGCTTGCGAGCCAGAATTCGAGTGGTGAGAACAATCTCCCGAAGCAGAAGTGAGAAAAATATTTGCCATACAATATTTTTGACACTCCCAATGAGCTTGTCGGCCCAGAAAACCCATATCCGGCACTAAAACCAACAATAAACACACATTCAGGTGCTTTTCCCACGACTTGTCACCAAAAATTTCGAAAACGTCTTTTCGTTTTCATTTTCTTTTCTCTTTCATAAAAATTTTTTATGGCAAGTATGAACCAGAAGTGTAAAAAATATTTGCCCAACAATATTTTTAACACTTGCAATAAGTTTATCTGCCCAGAAAACCCCATATAAAACATAAAAGCAACAAAAAACGCACATTTAGGTGCATTTCCCACGACTTTTCACCAAATATGAAATTTGGCGCCAACTATAAGCTTATAGACTCCAGATTGGGAAGTAGTTGAAAAACTTGTTAAATATCATTGGAAAGCAAAGCTACATGGAATAGGCCTATTAGTTTGCGAATATCTCGCGTACTTATTGAGAAAAGTCGCAAAAACCGGAGCGGGTGAAAGAGAAATGGGCCAAAATGACGTCACTTTGCCCCATAACTTTTCTCACAGCAAAAAATAAAAAATCGGGCTCCGTCACTACACTTAAATCGACCATTGCGGTTCGAATGAGCTATAGTGCATTACAATCCGCCCAACCGTTATCGAGATCCAGGTGCGACACACAGACACACACGCACACAGACTGGACCTCCTCAACCCCCTCCAGAGCCAAAAATGGAAAATTCTCGTTCCACTCGCTCGCTTGGCTCGCGAGTGGAATGAGCTCGCTTCTGTGTTAATTGTTCAGACAATATTATCATACTTGGCCGCTGCTATAACAAATATGTTCAAAAATTAAAACCTCGATTATTTTTTCAGAACCCGAAGTTTTTTCCTAAAATAATGTCTTTTTTCAACAAAATTTTTTCTCCGTTTATTCTAAACTTTTTACGAAAGAGGAGATTTATTATTTATTTCATTGTATATAAATCAATTGTTATTCTAGTCCAATGCAAAAAAGTGAGAAAGGGGTGACCGCCCGGCTCTTGCGACGCCCCTGTTTCGGACTATGGCTAATAAGTGACGATGTCTTTATGGAAACTTTGATTAATATGTAGGTTCGCTAGCAACTATCTACCGTTACGATTTCTCTGAGTTTCACAATTTTAATGCATATAACCACACAGATACGTACTTGATTACATTTGTTAATGGAGCAAAGATTAGGTAAACGACATTAACATGATAGTCTGAATGCTTACAGTTATAATTGTTAATATATACAATAAAACTGATGGTGCCCTGACGTCGGTTTATTAAACCAAGCTTCTGTGATACTCCCCGACTATTCTACCGCAAAGTCTAGCGCGCGGAAGTCCTGTGTAAGTCGCAAAATGTATTCGATAAACAAACCGAATGCCTTAAAAATTATAATCGATGGCCAGCTTCTCGAATTCTTTGAACATACCAACGATTACCACTGAGTTATTCTCATTCCTGAACTTCCAACTTCTGTTTCTCAAAATTCAACAGCTTTCTAAAGCGTTTTCTACCGACAGTGTTTTTTTCGATATTAATGATTATTATCACTATGCAACCAACGTCGAAAACAAATATGAATCCAGTTAAATTTTAATCTAACCATGCCAAACTCAGAAAGGGCGATCCGTATTGAATGGAAACATGCAACTATTTTAAACTCAGTCGCTGTTTTCGGATATCACAATGGACGTTATATATGAAGAAAATTATCAACTTATGGTATCTTAAAGTCCCATATTACGTGTAGTAACGACAGCCAACGCGCAACCCACTGAACACGGAACGACCGGGTCGTTATTCAAAACGTCCATCAGGCAAACAACCATGAGAAATATCTACAAATTGACCAATAGTCTCAAACACAAACAATTGCAAGTATGTCTTCAATCGTCAGTGATGATATACATTTCATAAAGGTTATCCTATACACATGAAATTCTGGCGATCGTATGAAAATCCAAAGTAATCGCAAGAAATATATACCAGTAGATCAAACTATGTAAAACCCTGTGTAATACCCCCTTCGACATAGTATATGTAGGTCATAGGTGTCAAATCTGTCGGCGTACACGGGTAGATGGTTCCGACGGGAGAGGGTGTGGGGAGTGGATGAGCAGACATTTTCCCTTTATCCTCAATTTTTCCTGATAATATTCCCCATGATACCCAATTTGCCCCTACAATTTTTATAAAGGCGCAGGAAAAATCTTAGCTACGAGATGGATACAGCTAACTATTCATTTATACAGCATTACTAAACCTATCGACTAATCTACCCCGATTCGTGCTAAAATGCTTGGTCAAACTGAGCAACCACAACTACAAACGCGGTTCAGATACACGATAGAGCAAATTGTATGCATTTGTGAAACTCTTTCGGAAGCAAAAGACGTCACAAAATTGTCGCAATTCTTTCAGGTTAGTTCAATTGAAAATACTGCTCCATATTAAGCGTATATATAATATTAATTTACACGAGACTTTACTACTTAGCAATCTACTTTTTCTTGAAGTGCAACGGTATCTGAGACTTCAGCTTGAAGCCGAAAATTTTTCTTTTTATGAGAAGTACGTCACAACAGCATATAGAACTAAAAGTTTATCACCGATCGTTTCAACAATATCTCAGGTAAGAAATAGATAGAAATTTCAGAAAACTATGGAATTGACAATTGCATACCTTTATAATTGAGCGGAGCTCGGCGAAGCCGAACGAAGCGTTTTTATTTTCTGTCTGGGAGTAAAAAGGTCGATGTCCGTCCGTTCGTTCGTTCGGTCCGACGGATCTCAAAAACCACTGAACGTATTTTAAAAAACTTTTTGTTTGAAAGCCCATCATGTTAGAGTGTGCACCTGATATTTGGGATTAAAAAATTTTGAGTGGTTAATTAGTAATTAGCTAATTAGTTAATTTTATGCAGCTAAAATAGAAAATTTTGCAATATTTATGTTATTTATTGAAATACAGTCGTTTCGATCAAACCATTATAGGTTTTTTGGGTCGAAGAATTCAAATATAATATTTTTACCAATGATAAAGCCCTATGCCCTATGCAATGTAGTTACAAGAACATAAAATTGAGTACATTCGTAATGCCATAGCCCAAGCTCCGCTCACAAATGTAGTTCCACTACCGACTAGTTAATAGCTTATTACTTCCTCGCATAGACACCGGGAATCCTTGGGTCTAAAACTGTATCGAAACCAATCAACATGCACCCTATAGACGATGCTCTTAGCATTGCCGAGATATGTGGTACTACGAGCGCCGTCTTACAACTACAATAACTTGGGGAATAAACATGTAAATTTAGCGAATACTACAGGAGAGCTATGTCCGACCGCAACATGTAAGCATAGCCAAAGAAAAACAACAACGAATAGAGACATCATGTTCAAGGGCGTAGCCAGGAATTCTGAAGGGGGGGTCGCGGCCCACAGTGAGTGCATAAAAGGGGGTTCGCGCTCAGAAAGGAGGGGTCGCGCTCAGAAATGTGAAAGGGGGTCCAGAATTGATATATATAAATATATAAAGTACGCCATAAACAATTAAAAAATGCAACCGTTGCCAAAATAGCTAATTTTAATACAAAAATGTGAAGTTTGGTCAAAAATACGGTTGAAAGTAATTGTTTTCTAGTGGGAGAGATAGTTTTAGGACAATTTCCGACATGATTTTCAACCGGAATCATTCAAAAAAAATTTTGTTTGGGGTTGAACCAAAAGGAGGGAGGTCGCGACCCCCGCAATCCCCCTGGCTACGCCCTTCTTCATGTTGATGTTTAAAGAATTAATGGTTTTCATAATTAACATGTCGATATAAAAGTTGCCTAAATTTAGCTATTGCAGTAACGTTAACTCATTTAAAAAACTTTCCATGAAATTAAAAAAACTCTGTTTTTGATTCTTGCACCACCAGAATATTTTTTAAAATTCAAAGAACTATTCCCTGAAATTTAAAAGAATTTGAAGAATTATTTTATTATGGTACAAAATTTTATTACAGTATACAAAATGGTTACTTCGAACTGAAATTTTCACACTGCATGTGCCGTGTAATAACAGCGTAGCTGCATGTTATAGATTTTTAATGGTAGCTTTGTATCCATATATGATAAGAAAGATAGAAATTTCACTAATTTCCGGTACACGTAGATTTCGTTGAGCTAATTAGTACATATTAGCATGGTTAAATGTAATTGCGATACGTACAGTACGAAATTTTATCATGGACTCTTACAAAAATCGACCAAATAATTGAAATACATCATTGTTGACATCCGTACATTTCAGTAGCCGTAACTAATGTCCATATTCTAATTTGTATCCGGATATTTTTGTCCATAACTAATGCATATACAGTAACTGTAATTCCATGAACACCTCAACTGCATTGACCAGCCACAGTGTTCCCGAATCTAATCCAATTATCGGACCAGAACTCAAGCCTATAGGGTTGACCTGATCTGATTCCATTGCAGTTTCATATGGCACGTGGGATAGAAACTGTTTGCAATAACGGTGACTGTATAAAGTTATGAATTGCAAACATTCAATTGTTGCGTTAAGCAATCCGATAGCCTACTAGAGTCATTTTCAATATCGACAGGACCGTCAGACTGGCTCTCGATCGAATTTGAGGTGGAAAGCGGGCAAAGTTTTGAAACAACAGTGAGGCGTATTTTTCTTACGCACAGATGTGACCACATTTACTGGATCAATAGCTGATTTCGACTAATCCGAGCAACATGCAAACTGCTGCTACGCCCGATAGGATCTCGTGGCGATCTCTCTAACACTGAATCATTGCGTCAGAAAAAGCCCCGTAAACTCAAAATTCCAAGCGGCTATGATTTGCTTCGAGGACTTGCCGGTACCTTCGACAAGGGCACTAATAAGTTTAAAAACAACGGTGCTAAGCGAGGCCCTTAAAACAATGGCCCCTACCACACAAAATATATGTTCCAAAGAGATTGCGCGTCATTGATTACATATCAATTAGCGAGCTTAAAAGGACATTTTGGTAGGACACAACGATGATTACCAAAAGTACTTATATCATATTATACAAATAATTATTATATTATCATCCTCATAATTTTAAATATACACTGTATTTTAGTATCTATCAGGAGACGACTACGGTCACTGCGATCATCCATCGGTGGTCAGAGCACATTTGCTATTGCTATTTCATATCGAGGCTTACGACGAAGTAATACGAATAATATCACGAACTCAATTTGACGAAGAGTACCATGGCGAATTACAAGACTTGTGGTTTCGTACGCAATATTGCCAAGTAAGTACCATCGACGTTACATATTTTCATAAAGAATGTAAGGAAACATATATCGTTATCATTATTCACAAGACAACATAATTTGGAACCAGTTATGTGGTTTGCATATTGCAGCACTGAATCTGTATTGGCGTTAAAATGATTCAAGTTTTGTATTTCAACAAAGCTTATATCATTGCGGACCACGGCGCAGCAGGAGGGGTGTGGCGGGAGCGGGCTGTCCACTTTCCTCCAAAAAAGTGTTTTTCAACCATGCGCCCTCAATTCTTCCTTACTGCACCACCTTTTGCCTTACCCATCAACAATGACTCCTTCATACCATAGTAATAAATTCTGTTTACTTTCATGTAAAGCTAGGATTCGCACCACCACACACTACATTTTCATTAAGATTTATAAAGTGACGATAATTGCAATAATTGAAATTGTTAATCATTCTCTTCCTGATAATTGATATTATACAGTACGAAAAAGGAGGGGTTGTTTTCAGCCATTGTACGCCATTACACAACAGTACATTACAAACAATATTATTGTGTACACTCGAGTGCTTGGAATCGCTTTGTTCTGGCCGCCCAGCACCAAAACAACTTTTATTTATTTCAAACATAAATTTGAATAAAAATATTGAAATAATAATGTACGAAAAATGGACAAAGCCGCTTAGTTTTTACAAGGCTTTAGAAGATTCTAACTAATTTAATTCATTCTGTCCGTTAACTTTATTTGATAATAGTTTACTAAATTATTTTACAATTGTTTATCGCTCCCATAATTCGAAAACCAGAAATCATTTAATTTAAGAGAACTAGCACACTATAATCTGAATTTTGGCTTCGCCCCAGAGCTCAAACGACCGGGTTGTGTATCAATTTCAACATTATGTTTCTCTGTCAGCTACTCCATTGATGCGTTCAAGCAACATTTAGACAAGTCAAACTCTAGCTGTCAGAGTTCCCGCGAGGCACTAATTTCAGTTTTAGTAGTGTGTCTATGTATGTAATTTCAACAATATGTTTGTCTAACAACTACTCCACTGATGCGTTTAAGCAACATTTAGATAAGTCAAACTCTAGCTGTCAGAGTTCCAGGGTGGCACTAATTTTAGTTTTACTAGTGTGTCTATGTATGTAATTTCAACAATATTGTTGTCTAACAACTACTTCACTGATGCGTTTAAGCAACATTTAGACAAGTCAAACTCTAGCTGTCAGAGTTCCCGCGAGGCACTAATTTCAGTTTTAGTAGTGTGTCTATGTATGTAATTTCAACAATATTGTTGTCTAACAACTACTCCACTGATGCGTTTAAGCAACATTTAGACAAGTCAAACTCTAGCTGTCAGAGTTCCCGCGAGGCACTAATTTCAGTTTTAGTAATGTGTCTATGTATGTAATTTCAAGAATATTTTTGTCTATAAACTACTTCACTGATGCGTTTAAGCAACATTTAGATAGTCAGACTCTATATGTCAGAGTTCCAGTGAGGCACCAATTTTAGTTTTAGTAGTGTTTCTATGTATGTAATTTCGACAATATGTTTCTCTATCAACTAGTCCACTGATGCTCTTTAAGCAACATTTAGATAAGTCAAACTCTAGCTGTCAGAGTTCCAGCGAGGCACTAATTTTAGTTTTAGTAGTGTGTCTATGTATGTAATTTCAAAAATATTTTTGTCTATAAACTACTCCACTGATGCGTTTAAGCAACATTTAGACAAGTCAAACTCTAGCTGTCAGAGTTCTAGCGAGGCACTAATTTTAGTTTTAGTAGTGTGTCTATGTATGTAATTTCAACAATATGTTTGTCTAACAACTACTCCACTGATGCGTTTAAGCAACATTTATATGGTCAAACTCTAGCTGTCGGCGTTCCAGGAAGGCACTAATTTTAGTTTTAGTACTGTGTCTATGTTTGTAATTTCAAGAATATTTTTGTCTATCAACTACTCCATTGATGCGTTTAAGCAAAATTTAGATAGTCAGACTCTATCTGTCAGAGTTCCAGTGATGCACCATTTTTAGTTTTAGTAGTGTTTCTATGTATGTAATTTCAACAATATGTTTATCTATCAACTAGTCCACTGATGCGTTTAAACAACATTTAGATAAGTCAAACTCTAGCTGTCAGAGTTCCAGCGAGGCACTAATTTTAGTTTTAGTAGTGTGTCTATGTATGTAATTTCAAGAATATTTTTGTCTATAAACTACTCCACTGATGCGTTTAAGCAACATTTAGACAAGTCAAACTCTAGCTGTCAGAGTTCCAGCGAGGCACTAATTTTAGTTTTAGTAGTGTGTCTATGTATGTAAGTTCAACAATATGTTTGTCTAACAACTACTCCACTGATGCGTTTAAGCAACATTTATATGGTCGAACTCTAGCTGTCAGAGTTCCAGCGAGGCACTAATTTTAGTTTTAGTAGTGTGTCTATGTATGTAATTTCAACAATATGTTTGTCTAACAACTACTCCACTTAACTACTGTTAAGCAACATTTATATGGTCAAACTCTAGCTGTCGGCGTTCCAGGAAGGCACTAATTTTAGTTTTAGTACTGTGTCTATGTTTGTAATTTCAAGAATATTTTTGTCAGATCAACTGATACTCATCTATGCGTTTAAGCAAAATTTAGATAGTCAGACTCTATCTGTCAGAGTTCCAGTGATGCACCAATTTTAGTTTTAGTAGTGTTTCTATGTACATATGTAATTTCAACAATATGTTTATCTATCAACTAGTCCACTGATGCGTTTAAGCAACATTTAGATAAGTCAAACTCTAGCTGGCAGAGTTCCAGGGAGGCACTAATTTTAGTTTTAGTAGTGTGTCTAGATAAATTAGATCATTTCCAAGTCGTACTATTTCAGTCATATGAAAGTAGCAATCATTAAACCGCAGCTGACTACTCCAGTGTAAAACGAGCGGTGGTTGATAAAGCAGCGGAAACGAATATTACAAATTCGATCGGCTTTACAAGACATATTTTTTACAATTAATTCTACAATTTAAATTCCGGTGGTTACAATTATCTACAGTTTCCGACTCAGCCAATATAGGCCCAACGATGCGTCTACAGTAAAATAACTGGATCTGATTCTTTTGTCTGGTGTTCAGCAAAACTATGAATGAACGTTTGCTGTTGTGGACAATTATGCACAAAATCATGATCCAAAAAATTTCAAATCTTAATTACGTGCTTCAGCTCGAAAAAAACCGCGGTCGACCGCTTGGGGCTGTAGAAAAATATCGACTTCGCAAAAAATTTCCACCACCACGAACAATTTGGGACGGCGAAGAATTGATTTATTCCTTCCGCGAGCGATCTCGGAAGGTAAGCGGGTATTTAATGTTGAAATCCGATTTTTGAGCTGATCATGGCGCCTATTGTAGATGAGGGCGAGACATATTCCAAAGGGTAAGTATCATGTATGATGCGTTCCAGCTCAGCGTGCATCGGTAACGGGCACCGCTTCCCCGGGATAAGGCAGTTGATATGGTACCCTTGGATTTCAAAAGGTTATTACCGGCATTGCATTAATTATGTTTACCTCTGTCAAAAATTTGACGACTACGTTTAACAATTTATGAAATGTTTGAATTTCATTAGATACACTCACTGTATTGAGTTATACCCTGGTTACATGTACTTGTACTAAGGCGATCTAAATATTAAAAAAATGAAAGCTCATTCACAACTCTTAGCAACAGAAAATCGACAAGCGCAAGGTAAGACTACCTTCATGCGGCATATTTTTTTTCAAACGAGCAAATACAGATATATCCTTGGACATTAAACACTAATTTCAATGCAGCATATATGGTTTATATAAGAGACTGATGGAGTTGCCTAAAATTTATTCTTTGTGATGTCAATAAGTCTCTACGTATAAAACTGTGCATACTAACGTTGTCTGCACAAGGTTCGTGAAAAGTTTTTTTTAGAAATTCGTTTTCAGACAGAAATTGTAAAATTTAGTTAAGCAGAATGCTAGTTTTTGATAATCAAACTCATTTATGTTTAAGTTGCATTTTATGAGACATGGATATCATTCCATTATATTGGGATTATATAATGGTAACCGATAACAGCACGATACACATACTTCACTTTGAAACACCGGATTATAAAATACCGTTACGTTTAGCAGCCGTAACATCGAATAATCGGTTGAAATATGTTTGAACTCTTCAGTGCCTGATCGCAACAAGACATATAGTTATGTCCAGATATGTTGTAGGCCAAAGGTACGTGCAAGTAAGGGATCATGAGTGGATTGTGATAGATAGTAATAGTAGGGCCCATGCTACCTTTAAGAAAAAAGAATAGCTCAGCGGCAGCCCTCCGACCAAGGTTAGGTCCAGAACGGCACAGAATTCGTTTCATTTCTATCTCTAAAAGTTGAATTGGCCAATAATTCATTAAAAAAGATGCATCATAAAAAGTGGAGAAATCATGATTTTGACGTTCCCAAAGTGCATAAAATCAATTAATTTGCAATTGATTGGATAACTTTTTGGATTATATAACATGGAATTGATGAAATTCTATTGCAAATCATACATGTAGTTCAGGAACATATAAGTAGAGTCAGCTAAATTTATACATCGCATAATGTTTCAGGCTAAACTCACGCAATATTTTGCTGTTAAAGTTGTAACTTTGTTGTTAGTGTATCGGATTTGACTGAAATACATACGCTACGTTTGGCGTTAAAATGGATTAATTTCCACTCTTGTATTAATATCCAGAATCTGACACCACTGCAAGAATCCACATTTGACGATATAAACTTTTCGCTTTTACAAGCCATAAACTACAAATATCTGATTCGAATAGCTAAACTTCACGGTGAATGCTTCATTTCATTAAAAGATGTTCATTGACAAGATTTCCGGTACACCACGGTGCATGATCATAGGTTGAAACGTCCTTCAGATCAAAATATCCACGCATTTTTTGCGGAATACGATGATTAATTGTGCTCAATTTTCCGCACGGCACGTTATCTACGATACCACACCAATCGTTTTAATATTACGGATGTACACAAATACAACTTCCATTTCCTGCCGAAGCACATGTTTATAATAGGTAGGAATACGTATATATAAAAATATATGTTTGGGCCATAACTGGGGCAAAAAGTGTGAAAAATTTGAAACAAAAAGTTTTACTAATACTTTCCGGTTACTCCTATATAAGTAATATATTGCCTCATCAGCGTTGGAAGTCCTCTCCGAAATCGGGACCAAACTTGATTACAACAACCTACTTCTATTACCACACCCAACCTGAGCGGCTAGGAAAACTGAAATGTTCTTGCCGTTTTCTCTTTATAATCTCATATTATGCGGAGCTATCTATAAAATAAACAATATATGCATAAGGATATGCAATGAAACTTTACCGTAAATTCATACTGCTTCATTTAATATCTTACCTTATCGCCAGTCAAGTGTATGTCCATTATGGCTATTATATAATGCCCCTGGTTGGACTCGTGGGCTTTATGTCAAGGACTTCAGGATATCTCGGCTATATTTATGTGCTAAAGCAGATACGCGTCGTCTTCTTTTTTTGCGCAACAGAACTTTTTCCTCCGTCTAGCATAATTTTAATGCTACGTAGTAAAAATTTGGTCCCGATCCGACGTTTATTAAGATTGCGAATTTAGTAAAAGTGCGTTAACACGTCAAACTTTTTGCTCAAATTTTGATCAGAATTTGTAAGCTTTTTGGTATTTGTTGGTGAATTTGAACGTGTGAACCCTGTGCAAAGCTTTCTAGCAAAGCAAATTGTTTAACCAATCACGAAAATGGAATAGGAATTGAAAACTTTTGAGCTTAAATCATGAAGCATTACGACTTAACATATTTTTCCGTTACAGTCTTTGAGCTCAAAATTTGACGTGTGAACCCACCTTATGGTAAGCATTGTTTCAAGGGTATTTAGAACAAATATTCTGAAAAGATTTTATCTAAGGAAATCAAGAGACAGCCAAAAGTCTTTGCCCGCAATTCAGTCGGCCTTCCCTGTTGGTTTCGCGAGGTATATATATCAGAGATGAAACCGGGTCATCGGGTCAGTTCGGGTCACTTTTCTGACCGGGACACCGGGTCACACCACTAACCCGGTGCTGACCCGGTAGCCGAGATTGCGCAAGTAAACATACAAACAGCATACCAAATGTCGATACGAACGATGCTTGCTGTTGCTGCTTTATTACTGATTGTTCAGTGTCCTGTTACCGTTTGCTTTTATTTTAGTGCTGCAATATGCAATATTGTAGACAGTAAACCATGGGCGTATTTACGGGAAGGCCATTGGTTAATTGCTTCACTAGAGGTTCAGTTCTTATGGTGCATGATGCGCCTCTATACAATTTTGTCGAAGAAAATTGGCGCCTTTGTTTCGCTTGGTTTAGCACATTGCTTGCTGTTTTAGTTGGTATGCAGTATGAGTTTCTGTGTGACTCCAGAGGCGCCGCAATGGGAAGGAGAAGAAACCAGCAACATACACTTAACATGCTTCGTCGAACGTCTACTCTATAATAATGTTTGCTATATATATATAGTTACTCATTCAATGTTTTATAAAATCATGCATATATTATTCTGTGACAATCCGCCAGATCGGCAAATACTGTACGAACAAGCCGTAGCAAATATAAAGGCTACGTTGCAGGATCCAGATGACTTTGCAATGGCAGTTGCTTTTGGCGGCGGTGTAGAAGGCACTTCCAATCTTTCACAAGTAGATAAACCGTCATCATCGAAGGCTATGCGACTAGATGTCTTTGCAGCATACCGTACTCAATCTGGAACGGATATGCTTGCGGGACCTGAGTGTTTCAGCGCAGCAGATTTACAAAAGTTACTTGACGAAGAAATAGCAAGGTATAGCAGTTTACAAGGGCCATTTGACGAGCAATGTATGGATAACTTTGATCCACTGCGTTGGTGGGGAAAGAATTGTTACCGCTTCCCTTATATGGCCTTCGCAGCTCAACGCATATTAGTTATTCAAACATCTAGTTCGGAATCAGAACGAAGCTTCTCTGCAGCGGGCAAGATTGCAAGGAAGGACAGAGCTAGGCTTTCTCCCAGCTCCGTTGAATCACAGCTGCTAGTATACAAAGCAATAAAGGACAAGCTTATTGAATAAAACGCCAAATAATCTTGGTCGGGTGGTGGATGGGGAAAGGGAGGTGGGCTGCTTTGTAGACCACGTCCTTGTCGTGCAGCCTGGGCAACGACAACCTGTCGGCTGAGTGTCCACAACAAGCGCAAAATTCAAATCTATCGAAGTGCAAAACTAATATAACAGCTGATATATTAATATATGAAAAGAAGACATTCCACAAAGAGTATATTCTCACAGTTGTGCGTTTGTAAGTTGATGTATACCTGATCGTGCTAGCTCTGTTAGGGTCGTAGGGTCTGCCGCTAACCGGGTCACCGGGTCACATGCCTTACCGGGTCACGTTGTAGTGACCCGGTTTCATCTCTGATATATATCTATAAATAATCTGATTAATTTTAGATGTTGAAAGATGCTTACGACAGGAACAAATATCCGTCGCAGGAAGACAAAAAAGCGCTATCCAAACACACCGGATTAAACTTCGTTCAGGTTGGTTTTGACATAAACTTAAATTATAAATTATGTATGCAGTTAAATATATACATATTAAAAAGAACCATAAAAATTAGTAATTAGCTCAACTTGACAAGTGAAACCTGTATTTAAACTTTATATACATTGTAATGTCAAAGGGCATACCAAGGGGACTACGGGTGACACAGATCAACTCATCAAAGCCGATCCTAACCGTGCTCACTCAAAATTGCTAAGAGTAATTTAATAATCGATGTCATTGTCGGCACGAATTTAGAACTATGGCAGAGAATAACTGAAACTGTCCATTTAAACCGGATCCGAAATCTGGCCTTCGAAACTTATATATAGTAATACAGATGAAGGAAGATATGAAGGTACAATGTATTAAAATGTATTAAAAATAACTTACATTAAACTTAATGTATTGCGATGGCATTATTGCCTTTCTGGAACTTTAAAGACGCTGAGGAAGTGAATAATGTATATTTATCGAGCAATACTCCCGTTTTTGGGCCCCTAGAGCAAAAAATACCTTCCACTATACACCAATGCGAATATTATGTCAAACAGAGATGGCATGGAGCGTTGAATAACCACTTTCGCTCTGTCTCAAGTCGCCTCCCTTTACTACATATACTTTTGTTACATGTTATTATGTTGGAAACTTGAAATTACTGGTTGACATGGTTCTAAGAGAAAATAAGAGAAATATACAAGCTATAATTTTCTTATCAGTGGTTACAGACACTGTGTAAGCTGGCGTTGTGCAACCAGTGCCAGTCAGTTAGATGACAATGACAATAATTTTCTAATTAGAATGCTATAAATGACACAAACTGTGATGCTGCTCGTACAGTTTCAATAAATACAGTTCATTGCCAAGAAAGTAGTTTCTGGCTGCGTTGCAGATAACGTAACTTTACTTCAATTTAGCCTGATTTACAAAGTTTACAAGCGCACTGGCTGGCGCTTGACGCAATTTGTTAGCCAAGCATGCGCTAAGTACTTCTACGTAAGCCATACTCTGGTACCCAGTTGGACCGGTTTAATTCGAACGTAAGCCGGAGAGTTCTGAATGTGTAAAATAGCTGCTACAAGCATCGACCTGGCTTTGATTTGTTAACAAACTCAAGCTGGTTATTATCAAAAATTCCTGGTGAAATTATGTGCCCTACTTAAGTTTCACACGGCAAATTGGTAAATTAATCTTTTGTTTTGCTTCGTGGTATTGGAACTTGATCATTGTATATATATTACATATGTTTGGAACACAGCTGGAGCAAAAAAGTGGAAAATTTCTAACAAAATTTTTTTAACAGGAATTCCGGTTCCCGTATGGTTTTTGCCCTTTGCCGGAACCGCAACCGGAACACGAGTTTCGCCGGATCCGGAACCGGAGTTCCGGTTACTCCATGAACTATGGGTAGTCTGTTGTCGGGCAGAGGAGCTTGGATATTTTCAATACCAAATTTTGAGGTACCCCACCTATCCAGTAATACATTTCGCTCCCGAAAACAAATGTTGAATATGTTTCTCTGTTAATTTTATTGCTACGACTAGGTATGTGCCGAATATGCGGTATTCGGCCGAATAATTACCTTAAACGTATTTTTTTCAAAATTAATTAATTAGAAAGGTCATCAAACCATAACATAAAAAAATCAAGCAAAACCATCGGCTCCTCAGTAAGCAACCATTTTTCAAATATTTAGACCATTCTACGCAACATGCGATACATAAATTTGATGTTAAAAACGACAATCGTGGACTCTCATACAGGAAAGAGTACTAAAACTATGGTCGAATATTCTTTAAAGAATCGCCGTCAAAAGCTTAATGGAATAAGGGATCAGAAATTTTCGATTTCTTTTTGGTTTTTTCCACAACGCGTTTTCCACAAAGACATGTCTTTATTACCAGTCCTGTGGCCAATACCGCCATGGAGACGGAAAGACCATGAACATTTCTGTTTAAGGGGTCCAGCGTTCAGCAGATCTGCAAAATTTTTTGTGACATTATCGCGTCAAATTTGATACCAAACAACAAATCCCCTCGACGACAGCTATGAACAATACGAACTTCATCTCTGAATTTCCAACAATCGTGAACCCAGGGCTAAAAACAATTTTTCAGAGATCTCGTGGACAAAAATACTATAAATTGTGGGTTCTTTTCTCAGAGAACGTACAAATTCTCCGTATTAAACAAGGATTTGTGGCTATTCTTTGAGAACCCACGATTTCACCTGAACACTTTGTTAAAGTAAGATAGATAATTCGTGGATATAAAGCCTAGGCACCACACTAAATGATTAAACTAAACCGAAAGGCTATGAGAGATGTGTTTTGCTAGCATACATAAGTTGCTTTGTTGGGAATGCCTCTCTCAACTCGTCATGCCTAAGTCGCTGAGCTTGCAATATGAATATGCTGATAGCTAAATTCATGTTCTAAAGGCGTGTTCACACGCTCAAATTTTTTGTTCAAATTTTGAGCTCAAAATTTGTTCAAATTTTGATCAAAATATGACGGTAATTTTTAACGAAAAATTGCGATATTTCAAAATTTGAGCTCCAACTTTTTCAAGTAATGAATCTTGTCAGTGATTGGATACAGGAATATCCTTGAAAAATTTGAACAGTGTTCACACATTCAAACACACTCAAAATACAAAAAGGATGCTTTCAAACTTTGATCCAAATTTGAGCTCAAATTTTGATCACAATTTGAGCGTGTGAACACGCCTTTAAATTACGTAAGCAAGACGGGTAGGATAAAAGGTTCTATTCTAAACAATAATGCCACAAAAAAGCAAAAACTGCTACAACAAAATGCACTGAATTAAACCCTGCAAGAAATAACGTTCATTCAACAAAACCACACGCTCACACTTTTTCGTAGATAAGTTTATTGACCGTAAGCGGAGAAGTGTAATTATAATAAATACATGCGTGTTTTACGTTCATTTGTACGTTGCTACGTATGCGGTTTCCCTTGTTCATATCAACTATTCGCTATTCGGTCGGATATTGAAAACCGAATATTTGGTATTCAGTGTACTATTAGGACACATACCTATCTAACACCACAGATTAAGTCAAGATTCACACACTAACTTCTCTAAGAAATTTACTGTCACGATGAATGGAAATGATATCAGTGACATTGGATATCTTATATACCAGAAATGAAACTAAGTCATCATATTGTGACCAGGCCATGCTAGTGACCTCGCGAAAATATGCTATTTTCCGAAGCGGCCAATGTATAATTCTGCGAATTCGTGCAGTTGAGTCTCCACTCTGCCTCTGCGGAAGATCAAAGCAGATAAAGAAGGAGGCAAAAGGTTCTTATGTCGATTACACTGCAGAGAAGAGTGTCTTCGGCTTCTGGTTCAGTACCGGGTCACACATCGTAACCCAATTATCCGGTCACAAATGTGACCGGAAATGACCCGGTACCATCTTTGGTGGGTACATATTTCATTGCTACTCGCGATTTCTTAATCCGTCCATTGTGAATTACAGTGTTTCATTTGCATTTAGATCGTGTAATAATTTTATATGCAAGGTGTATCAAAGCTTGATGACAATTAGCAATGTAGCAGGAATTTGAAATTGGACACCCATTAAAATTTTTACTGACAAACTGGAAATATGACTCATGATAAATACTGAGTCAAACTTAACGATATATATGAGTCTTAACGATATGAAGCAATCTGAAAAATGAACAAAAATAATTATGAATACAAAAGTTTACACAAAGCGCTATCGCTGCTGCTAACTACCAAACTGTTAGCAATAGATAAAAATAATCTGCTAAACTGTCCATTTTAGCCTTCAATTTGTCAAAATTACTAAACCGATACGGTTCAAGAATACTTCCTCGTACCCCGACACAATCCGCAGGGTGGACATCATCCGTACAATGATATCTATGGTGTGTTGTGGCTGTTTACGAATTAGTGAAAACACATAGCTTTTAACAATTTCTGGGATCAAAATACTGGTGAAGTTGAACCGAGTCACTACTTCTGTATGAATTTTGGCGCTGCTTTAAAAATCAGGGCAACATCGACCTATTGCTTTCCAGAAAAAAAGTTACGTCTTCTTAAAGAAAAGCTCTAACTGGTCAGAATGAGTGCGCAATTGTTTTCTATGCACAATATACTTTTCAGTACTAAGGCGAGAATTTAGGTTTTTGGCTCGACTCGGGATGTCTGAAGAAACGAGCCGAGCCAGAGCCTAGGATCTATCCGTAAGAGCCGATCTGAGTGTATTTTAAAAAGCTGCAGTCTGCTCTTAAAAGCTCTTTGAAAAAACTAATACATAGGTAATTATAACAGCTGGAAACAGCAAGAACTACCTCGGCTCTGATCTTAAAAGCTCTAATATCAACTAAATATAGCTGCTTCGGTGGTTTCCATATTACATTATGTTCTCTCTACTATTACTAAATCGCAAAATACTATTATTAAGATCTCACGAGCCGAAGCCGGAGGTACATGCTTCATAAAAAGACGAGCCGAGCCAGCGCCTAAAATCTTCGAAAGCCGAGACGGACATGTTTAAGGAGGGGCTGAGCCAGAGCCGGAAACTCTGGCTCTTTCTCACCCCTATTTCAATATACAAGCAATGTTGCTTATGTAGCTACTATGACAACAAATAGTAAGCGCGAGCACATTAATGAAAACAAATGATGCCCTCGTGCTTACAGAAAATCGACAAACGTGCCTAGCTAAACTTCTTCATCAGGCATATTATCATCAGTCTCAGTGGCTCTCAAAATTTTTTACGTCATGAAATATACCATTTTACTATGCAGTCCAGATACCGACACATAAATATGTATTAAAACATTAATAGCTTTCAATTTTTAGGTTTCGAACTGGTTCAAAAACCGACGCCAACGAGATAAACCCGACGATGGAAATGACAGCAATGACGATATTGGAACGGGTGGTGCCGACTCGGACAGTAACACAAATTGTAATCTTAGCGATGAATCCAATCTAATCGCACGAACAACGATAACAAACTACGAAGCGGCCGCAGCTGAAAATCCACAAAAGTTTCACTGGTTTTCGAAGAATAACTACAACAACACTCGAATTTCGACTGGTTTTTCACGACAAAATAATAGTAGCAATACGCTGCCCACTTTTAATGCTTACCGACAGCAATTATATTCACTGGACACTTCAGTACCTGAAGGAGCAATATTTAACGAATGCAGCTACAACGGTGATTTTATGACGGTTAACCAAAACGCTGTTCCAAACGCTTCTTCTTGTCAACAGACGCAAATCGATCGCTTTCATTTATTGTCAGATGGGACCGTCACTACACCAGTGATGGCTTCACTGACAACGCGCTCTAAAACGCACCCGCCACCACCAATGATACTGCTAGCTGCAGCAGCTAGTAAACAACAGTCGAAGCCCGCGAACACTGTTTGTGATCCTTACGAAGACGACATGCAGCAAACGGCATTACCGAAAACTAATTTACGAAGCCAAGACACGTGTCACTATTCTCCGTCATTACGTAGTAGTCCAACGGTCGAAATGATGATCAATACCAATAGTACACCCCGCCTGCACTCCTCGTTCCACACGCCACAAGTTAGGTCGTCTCACGTTATTACTTATACGCCAAATACACGTGGATACTACGACAGCATTACAATTGCACCACCACGTGGATCGTTGTCAGCGTTCTGCGCCGATCACAAAACACAAATATCGAGCAACGATATGGTCACAAATCCGGCCAACATTTCATTGGTGCAGCCACCACCTCAGCAATACAATTCGGAGCTTATTTCAAGCGCAGCCAACCTACTGTTGCATCAAGAATTTCACGGACACATGATTGTAGACAGCGATCAGCAAACGAACGTCAATGAGACGGCTCAATTTACAGCGTCCAACTGCAATACGTATGAATTTAGCACAAGATTTCACTAACAATATTAGCCATTATGTACACAACAATAGTTTCTTAAAAACTATGCCAATATTATCTGTGGTATGATTAGATGAGCTAATAAATAAAATCATTTATTATTATTATTATTAAAGAAATAAACCAATAAATTAGTTATTCCCACAGTTAGGAGAAATGGAGCGAGTGCGGACAGTCTGCAAAAAGTCATCATTCCAGCATTCCACATTAAGCCTCGTGTGCATCCTTTAAACTCCCAGAATACCACAATACTACGACAGTAATGCATATATAACAACGGTACTACCATTTCCATCACTTAATAAAATCGTAGGGCCCTTTACTTCTTCCTTCAATGCCCAACCAATCAGACGAAAAGTTTTGAAATTTATAAACAACAATTTTAAGAAAAGTTATAATTTGAAGCTTCATCTTTACGTTGTATTCTCGAGGGAGCTGAATTGCTCAAATAGCGCTCAACCATGCCAAGAATACTTTTACCCACATTTTTGTCATCCATAGCACATCACTGGACGAATGGATTTGAGCAAAAAAGTATTCAACTCGTTCCCGGTCTAACTGTAGAGCTAGGTTTGTGTCTTCACTGCTCCAATGATTTCCATCACAAATTAACACCCCCACGAATTAGAAGCTTTCTGATTTTGGATTTTTGGGGGTGGACCCACATAGGTTATAAGTCTTCACAAAATCAGGGGATCAAAAAATGGAAAACTTACACGCAAAAACAGCAGGAACCCGTCTGAGTCAACATTTACGACGAGAAATAAACTAGAACCAAGTCTAGCCGGATTGGGCCAAATAATAAAACGGCTATTTTGGGAGAAAACCGGTAAAATATCACAAATTTTAAAAACAGGATACATTTAGCAGTCCAAACTGACATGGTTTAAAGTTGTATTATCCTTGTCGGCACATCATATGGCAGTTCCCGCCTATAAAACACAGCCGTATGGGTTGAAACAGCAGAAAATCGCCTGAGCCAACATTTACAGCGAGAAATAAATTAGAACCAAGTTTAGTTGGATTGAGCCAAATAATAAAACGGCTATTTTGCGAGAAAACCGGTTAAATGCCACATTTTAAAACAAATACCGGATGCATTTAGCAGTCCAAACTGACATGGTTTAAAGTTTTATTATCCTTGTCGGCACATCATATGGCAATTCCAGAATACAAAACACTGTCGTATGCCTTGAAAACAAAATAGTAGTTAATACTATAGGTTCTCAAATTATAGCTGTTGTTGATATGTTTAGCATAATATACTCAGTGCTATCAAAGTTTATCTTCACTGCTAGAATTACCACCCACCAAAATCACAATAAATCTTCGATACAAATAAATTGCAGGGGCCACAATCGATGACCTTGTTCAGTCATGCCAAATCTGCAACCATATTATATAGAACAAGCGAAAAAATACATTATTCAATCGTTTCACCACTTCGTGATAGAAGACAAATCACAACAGATCTCTAGAGTTCAAAAAATACAAACCTTCAAATCAATACTGCACGAGACTCAAGCGGAACGCAACGTATAAACTTAAGTAACTTGAAAATAAAAGTTAAGTAAAATTGGGAATGGTATGTGCTTCTACTTCCATGTCATCAAACGTGCCGTAACGAGTCACCACATAATTCTAATAAAACGTATTTTATACTATATACGTAATACTAATAAAAGTTAAGTAAAATGGGGCATGCTATGTGCTTCTAGTTCCATGTAATCAAACGTGCCGTAAGGAGTGACCACATAATACTAATAAAACGTATTTTTGCAACGGCCCATAGCTGCATATCATTCTGCAATAAAGGTATGGTAGCACTCTCAATCTTTATTCGGCATGATGAACTGAAATTGTCGTTTCAAACCGAGTAGGAACTCACCATTGCAATGCAACGTATAGTTACGAAAAGAATTAAAAGCAAATTTTTCGCTACACCTAACCCGAAAACTTCCAGAACACTTCGATAAAATTAACACAAATATTCAACTACGTATATACTTAATGCAAAATTTTTCGCAGACAATTTGTCTTCCTTCGTGTGAGTAGTTGTAGTAACAGCAAAAGAAGTTGCATTAATAAGCAGTCAATGCAACGTAGTCAGAACATATCAAATATTCATGGTTAAGCATGTTTATATCTTTGACCAAATCTACTTTTCCCATGAAAGAAGCACCGCATTTTCGAGGTCGCCCAGAACTTCGGCGATTTTTATTCCACCCGGTCAACCCCCAGCACTACCCCAGGTACTTTGATGTGACATAAAAAATAATGGTTCTATCAAAAAATGGTTATAACAAAACTCAACGCTACTGCTTCTATTTGCCATATCTCAAATGCGAGGGTGAAACGGAGTGAGCGTGGTTTCATTTATATGTTGTCATTCTTTGTAATTGTCTGTGTTTGATGTATGTACCACCAAAAACAACTTCTGGAACCCTGGACCCACAAAACAGATATTCTGAAATCGGGTTCGTCGACCGTAAAACCCCTGAAACCCCATGAAAAAGTATAATATGGTCACGTTTCGCTCTAGGTAACAAAACAAGCGCATCCAGTGTGCTTGAAATACTCGGTCTAAGGTGAAGACAAGCGATCACATGCTGAAATTTGAAAAATCGCTATTTTTTGCAAAGGGTCCACGAACCCTATTAGGGACCATAGCTGCCCAAACAGTGGTCCCACAAAAAATGATGATGTGCAAAATTGTGAATCTCGATGAGTTGATCCTGTTTGGCGGATATTTTTGATGCAAAGACTGCGTCTCGAGATGCGGAGCTGCGAAACACTGACACCCCTAGGGGCAGATTTGGCGAAGGACTTGTCATAAAACTTGTTTATTGACGTTTTGCCGCAAAATGGGGTCGGAGCGTTTCGCGTTCAAGTAAGGGGTACATCATAATGAACTATGAAATAAAAAATTTCTGCTGTCGAGCAAAAATTGTCGAAATCGATCCACGTGAGAATGAGTTATGAGTGACAGCGACAGACAAAAAAGAAATTTTCACGATTACCCGTCGCGCCCTCAATGCAAACTCCGCGCGCACCGTTTCAACAAGGAAGCCTGCTAAAATAAGCGTTCCCAACAGGGAAATCATGTTCAACAGAAACAATGGCATAGGTGTTGTAATGCTATGGAAAACGCGATAAAATGCAATCGAAAGGCGCCCAGTTAACCTGAGGGCGCTGAAAATCTCGAGGTTTATTTTGGTCTGGAATTGAGGGTCTTCAGCTCTAAATACAAAGCTACTATATTGATATTTTGTAGGGACCAAAATAACTGAAACTAGGAAAACCAATGCCTTAAATATGAGCATACAGTGAGACACAGACCTTATAGTAAAATGGTATAGGTATATGAGCTCTAATAGAAACAGTATAATAAGCCGAGATGTGAAAGATCGTTTTTATATAAACGTATGCTCATATGGGATAGGAGGGATAATCCTGCGACGGATTAGCGGTGGAGGCAGTGGGGGTCGTTTTTTCAGCGCCCCTGACCGATTCCTGGTCGCACCAGCTGTTACCTCCAGGCATCTCGGAGCTCGCCAATATATGTATATAAACTAACAATTCTATTAGCGCTATCTTTTACTCTAGATGCCGCACTGAGATCATAATACAATGTTAAGGTTTACCTAAACAAAGCTTTATTTGAATTTTAGATTTCATTAGTATCCCCGTTTTTTTTAGTTCTCATGTCTTTTCCAGAAGATTCCAACCCAAAATATGTCAATTTTGAAAGAACAGTGATAATTTCCGTACCAACCGCAGCTCGACCAGGCGTTTCAGAACGCGCCGGCTACGGCGATATTTATGACACTAATTTCTTTAAGATGTTAAGGTAAAAATGCCACCCTTGGCGCCAAAAATTCCGAAAAAACATTTATCAATATACCTATTATATCAAATCGAACAGCATTGACCAATGAATTTTACAAAAATCACATGGATTTGTTTATGGGTTAATGAGTTCTCGATCACAACTCGTCGATGCGCTTCAAATGATACATAAAGTTATTCATAAACTGAGAAAATACTTTTTCGAAATTTTTTGATACAACGGGGTGACATAACCCAAAAATTGTCATGAATATAGCCGAAGTGCTTGTTTTCTGAGCCGCCTCATCCAGCTAAGTCAAATGGTACCAAAATTCCAAAATTGTCTTTAATATTCAAGATTTTCGACTCGATAGATACTAGCAAAGAACCTAGAAAGATCTCCGCGAAAATGTTATTGACATAAAGGGACGATCAAAAATTTCTTCTCGACAAACACCAGCTAAAACTTACATATTGTAATCATACACAACAAGCCAAAATTAGGATGTAACTGGCAGTTTAGTAAATCGTTTATTATCAGTCATTACCAGAAGGGTGTTGCAATTGGTGTTAAGTCATACTCACGCTATGAAACACATTTTCAGCCCGATGTAAGACAAAAATGTGTCCGCATAATTATTATAATGTAAAGCCTTGATGATCAACTGTGTAAAAATGATAAAAAAATTGAATACACTTATCAATCATTTCTATTGTTCAGATTTGGTCAAAGATATAAACATATATAAAACATATATAAAGATATATAAACATATATAAAGATATAAACATGCTTAACCATTATTTGATACGTTCTGACTACGTTGCATTGACTACTTATTAATGCAACTTCTTTTGCTGTTACTACAACTACTGACACGAAGGAAGACAAATTATTGTCTGCGAAAAATTTTGCTTCAAGTATATACGTAGTTGAATATTTGTGTTAATTTTATCAGAAAAAATACATTGCGTA
>JASANE010002958.1:0-90817 GCA_030248225.1 Trileptium ribeirensis
AATAGTAAATTTCAAGCGTTCGTTATGTAGCTCATTGCGTCAAATCAAAACAAATCAAAATACATATCAAATATATATTTTAGTTGGGTAATGACATACTTTTCTCTTAAAATTTAACATAAATTTTTAAGTTCTAGGAGTTACCTATATAACTTTATCAATAGTTTTTACTCCATTAGCAATGTATGAGTCAAATATTGGTAAACAGCTAAATTATTATATATTTCAGCTATTATAGTGATACCGTTATTGGTAATAATCATCAGTAACAAACAATTAAGTATTAAATTAAACTCAGTTAATAATCACTTTCGAACGATATTCAGATATATTGCTGCGGCGTCTGCAATGCTAGAAGATCTTGGTGAAGAACCGACGATAGAATTGGTGGATGACAGCGTTGTGTTGGGAACAATCATTAGGCCTCACCTAGGCTGTCTCGCTAACTATAAATGGTGGGACGGCTGCTACTAAATCGAAAAGCGTGTTTTATCGGGTGAAACCTGCGTCAAATTAATAACTATTGCAATCAGCAAATGCTGCGGTACATTTAAAACTAAACGTGGTAAAGCGACGGTTTCGCCAAGTATTGTGCAAGCCGATAAGTTAAAGAAAACACCCAAGTTAGACGACAAGTCTGGAGCGGACAAACATCCTCACGGAAGTACAACACCATCAACGTTACCGGAGGTTGACAATAAACGGTGCACCAAATCTGAAGTTTACCAAAAATGGCATCCAGATTTTAATAGAGAATGGTCGACTGCGTCTATTAGACCACCAAGGCGATTAAACAACAGTAACTGGGAACAGTATGACCCTATTAGCAATTTTCACGTTCCTGGAATGGATGGAAGTGCCAGCAACTGTCGTTCGGAATACCACACTAACGGGTGGTGTTGCTGAAGGTCATCCAACAATGGCCGTTCCGCAAAAACAGACAACTTTTGTCTCATCCGGAAGTGATGAGAGACGAATACAGGAGGTATTAAGGGCAAAGGTCTAGTTAAAGTCCCGTACGTTACATCATTTTATAACCCTCTCATTGACAAACGAGTGGAAAAACCTGTGGATCCACGTTTGGGGAAGCGAAAAAAACAGTTGTTGCTGCCATTACCAGCCTTTGCTTCTGATCATAGCATCAATAAGAAGAGCAATATCATCGTGCCGGTAGTGTCAAAATGTCGCGTGAATGGAAATGAAACAACCGCTGCGCAGGAAAATGGTCATATCTATCTAATAGTAGCAAATAAAGATAATGCACCAACTGACAACAAGCTTACGCCGGATAAATTACAACTGCCGCAGCACAATCAAGTTTTCAGTGGGATATCGGTTACTATAGCGGGCGACGTCAATATGTCGGTTACGATACCTAATGATAACTACAGCGCGGATAGCTCGGATGAAGGCGAATGTGTGGAAGAAGCTATGACGGCTAATAACGGAGTGCCTAAACGGAAACGCAAAAAAAGGCAAGGATCAGGTGCGCGTAAGAAGCATTCAAAAAGATACTGGGGCAAGCTTAAAAAACGTCAAAATTAATACAGACGCAATCCAATGCTTGTTTCTCACATGCCAAGGCAGGACAGTACCGCTGGAAACAATTCCAATTCTGCCGTAAAAATATTGAACAAGGTTGTAAACACCTGTTGCCGCTACATACGTTCAGGTCGTCACATCATCAATTATGAATATACAACATTCCGCAACTATATACGATTACGCCGTCAATATTTCTATATCCTATTGCGGCTACATCTTAACACTGTAATAATGATCATAGTAGCACTAATAATGATGCTTCAAGCAGCAACTTATGACGAATGTTTTGTTTATGATTCTTGTGAAACGATGGAAACGCGTATGTAGCAGAGCATTTCGTAATACTTAAAACAATTAGTCGCTACAGTCTGCTGTATTCTGGCCGCTCTATATATGTAACCAAATGTCCAGTTGTACTAAATTTCATTTCTTGTCTAAATAATGTCCACGCAGTGTTTTGGTTTTATCGATAAATCGGGTGCTCCGCCGGGCTATAGCAGTTTCTTTTGGCATTTTGTTTGTTATCGCATGGAGACCATGCTACTCCCCACGGCGAGTCATGTGGCGTGGTTGTTTCATGTAGGTTTGCCGAAAGGCTTGCTGCGTATGTGTTGTGTCTACGTTTGTTCTAAGAAGCAGATTCTTATATTTTTTATAATTTCTGATTTATAGCTAGTCAAAATATATCTTGGCATTTTGATAACAGCTGAGATTTCGGAGTAACTATTATAAAAATTGAGTGTTCTTGTAGTAGGGAGCTCAGTTCTCCAGTTGCACTGGTTGTGAAATAAAACTTTTAGTTTAATATAGTTTTGCCAACTGGCGAACGGCAAACTTTTCGTTGTCGTTTGCAAAGCTAGGACGATTGGCTCAGCAATATAGCTTAAATGTACAACCCTTTCGCGGCGCGAACGTTCCCTTAGCTTGAGCGTTTGTATCGGCCGACTCCAGTTGTCGCTAAGCTAGCTAGTGCGAACGGTATTATATCGTTTGCGCTAAGTAAGCGCGAACGAGCCAATCGTTTGCGCCTTAAGATAGTGCGAACGTTGGCATAAACGTTTGCTTCCGTTACAGTTGACCCAAGCTCAGCATAGGTCAAAGCTAAACTGTGTGCGAACGATTGTAGTCGTTTGTTTTTCAATTCGGAGTATTGCGGCTGCGAACGATCCATCGTTTGCTGTTAAGGACGAACGCGATTACGTTTCTCGCGAGTTGCTGTTGTATCCAACTGCTGCGAACGGACGCTGTATTTTTCGTTTGCGTGCAGCCCTCACTGAAAGACAACAACGCTTAGACGCTTTGGTGCGAACGGCGTGTACTGTCGTTTGTTTCGCGGGTGACACTGAGACACACCCACTGTCAGAATCCATCAGACCGGCCACGTTACATATAGGTAGGAATTATGCCATTAAGCTTCTGTTTTTGTGTTTTATGCTTGATTTTTAAGTGAGGTCCAGTTTTCACGGCAATTGGTAATTCGCCGATCTGGACGTTTCTGCTCCCAACTGTATTTGAAACTTCGCTGAATTCGACAAAAATACACTATTTTGTACCAAGCTCACAGTTTTATAGAAGACAGATAACCACTTAAAATATTTTGCCGCAGAGATATAGTCCACTAGCTGTGCCTCTGACTATTTTTGGTTACGTGCAAAGTCCAAGCAACAATGACGTTCCAAGCTAATTGTTATTTGTTTTCTGCATTATATTTCCAGCGGTTAATATAGCAAATGGCACATTTATTACATAGCTATGCAGTAAAAATTTCGGATTAGCTTTTTTCTTCTGTTCTTTTTGTTTCCTTTTTCACAAATTAACCTACTGCTTTGTGGTAGTTGGGAATTCGTCGACCGAGGCGCTTAGTACCTATATTTTCACTGGTTATGAAGATATAGCCTTTTTCGTGTAAGTCGGATGTCATGGGCCCTTTTAAAAGTCCCTTTGGACACTAATTCCGGATGCAAAGGTAAACTTATGCAAAAGCTTTAAATAGAATTTTGTCGTGATCAAGTTTTTATATCTCAATCCTGGTAGCGAAAGTCAAGCATTTCAAAAGTTTAGGTTTTTTATAATGCACCAAAGGTTATAAAAAAGTGTATTCATCGAGAATATATTATCCGGACAACTTCCGACGATTAAAATATCAGCGTAGTAAAAGTATTAAGTTGAACCTCCATTTACAAAAAAGTATTTGCATCTAAAATTATTTAACTTACCAACTTTACAGAATATTTTAAGGATGGAAGAAATAACATTTGTAAAAAGTATCAAAAAGTGCTTGTTGTTAATTAGACAAGTTTGGTGTAGCTTTTAAAAAGTTTCAAAAGTTATAAAAGGCCTATGACAATGATTTAACAGACTGTGACAAAGTTTTGAAAGCTGATTAACGCTTTGTGTGGGGTTATTTTTTTTTACCTTATAATCGGATTGTCGGTCTAGAAAACCATGATATGTCGACTTAATAAGTTTTGAAAAAGTTTAAAAAGTTTCTTTCAGTTCAATTTTTATCTCGACATCGCATTTGGCATCTAAGAAAAAATTATATAGCGATTTGTTTTACAAGGTTTTGAAAAACACCTAAGTTTCGGAGCATTTTTGAGTAAATATTTTTTATCTCATCATCGCATTTGACAACTTAGAATAATCGTATAACGATGTTATTAATATTCAAAGTTTTGTAAGTTCATAAAGTTCCAAAATATATCTTTCAGGTCAGTTAGCTGACTCAGAAAATCATAATATGCCCATTTAACAAGTTTTAGTAGTTTTTAAAAACGTTTTGAAGTCAAGTTTTGCTTTAATAGCTCATCAGTTCGGGGTATTGGTGATTAATTACCTAAGTGGGAAATATTATTATTGTTTCTAATATTTGTATATTTTTTAAATATAAATGATGAGTCATTCCTTGAGGGGTAATGGTGATTAATCAGATGCGTAGTTACATCTTATCAACCGATATGTATATATTTCACTATGTACCAACCGGTCTTGTATTGGCATTATCCACATTCGCCATAAGAAATAACATGATAAATCACATACGCACATTACAAAATTTTTAAACATTTGCATATAATAATATTGGCATATATCAGAAGATGTCATAAAGTTTACCGGTAATGGTAATTAATTACACCGTAACTATATATATTTAAATTATTCAATATATAAAAGTATATATTATATAACATTCATGATTTATAAAAGTTGGGAGGGGGTGACTATATATATGTTTGTTTACATATACTTTATGTCAGATATACGAGTCATCACTTAAATGGTAAGTCGGTGCCACAAGTAAGATGTCATGTAAAATAATAAATATAAATAAAAATTTGTGGGAGAAAGGAAGGTACCACGTCTTATCAATAACTTCACACAGAGAAAAACAAACAAAATAGTATTTCGGCACCACAAAAAATCTTACATACAAAATTTCAGCCAATCCCTAGGTTCTGAAGGACAGCGAGACCCCACCATATTGTGTAGTTTCTGATTGCAGCTATGTAACTGATCGAAAATCGCTATTTAATTTCTTTATGATAAAACATATTTCCTCAAAAGCTGCTCATGGGAACAATACTTTTCAGCTGTACTTAAAACGGTTACACGATTACACCATAGGCGTCGAAGGTCCGTGGGCTTACAGGGGAGAGTGGTAGATGGTCTCGGTGGGGGACGGAAGTCCTCGGGTGAAAGGGGGTATATTTTTGAAATTTTCAGGAACTAAAAATTCTTTCCAATTCTGCTAAAATTTTCCCAAGTTCCTGCCAATTTGCGATAATTTTTTTATTTCCGTAATGTATTGTCAATTTTCCAAAATATTTCCTAATTTCTAGCCTATTTTTGCGAAAATTTATAGGCTTAATGGAGAGAGTGGGGGCGGAGCCGGTCAATTTGGCTTGAGGGGATCACCTTTAGTGGTAACCGTCCCCTTACCCCCGCTCTGTCGACGCCAATTGGTGGTAACATACCATGGAAGTGTAGCCACAACCAATTTACTGACCGTGATCGGTACCTTTGCTGTGTAGCTAGCGAAGTAAAAACCCTAGTACAAGCATATTTGTTTAGACAGTCGACCATTCGTTGGCCGACGGACATTTGACTTCAAAGCCAGTCGTTGCCCAGCGCTATTTCTAGCCAGAGAAATAATATGTTATACAAGTCATTCCTTAACGCTAACGTATTGCAATAAATGTCCCTGTTTTTAAAAGTACAGCAAGGGTAATTGTGCAGCTATGGAGGCACATCCTACTCGTCCGCAAGCAGAACATCCTGGAAGTAGTGCTGCTGAAGCGCATGATATATAAGTAGATTGAATTTGGACCTCTGTCACGGCATATTTTCCCCCGCTATATTTTCAACCTGTCAACCTGCCGTATTTCGCTCTGCCATATTTTCCCTCTGTCAACCTGTCATATTTTCCCCGTCATATTTATTCCTGTCTACCTGCCATATTATCCCCCGCCATATTTTCACTCTGTCTACAATATTTGTCCCCGTCATATTTTTGCCTGTCCACCTGCCATATTTTCCTCTACTCACCTGCCATATTTTCCATGTGTCAACCTGCCATATTTTCCACGTGTGAACCTGCCTTATTAATTTTCCATCTGCAATTTGGCCACATTATTCCCGTCATATTTTTCCCTGTCAACCAGCCATATTTTCCCCTGTCAACCTGCATATTTTCCCCTGCCATTTTCCCTCTATCAGCCTACCATACTTTTCCCTTGCCATGTTTTCCCTCTGCCAACTTGCCAAATTCTCCCTTTGTTGCGATATTTCTTCCTGTCAACCTGCGATACTTTCCCCTGCTATATTTTCACTCTGTCAACATGCCATATTTTCCACTGCCATATTTCCCCATAATATATTTGTTCCTGTGAATTTGACATATTTTCCCTCTATCAACCAGTCAACGGGCAATATTTTCCTCCTGCTATACTTCGCCTCTGTCAACCTGCCATATTTTTCCACTTTTCTACCTGGCATATTTTTCCCCGGCAACATGCCACATTTTTCCCCTGCAATATTTTCCTCCTGTAAACCTGCTATATTTTCCCCGTAATATTTTATTCAGATGCTGGAAACCCAACTTATGAAAGACTGTGAGGGCAGTGTCGACTGGGATAAATAAATCCACTCCATTGCCTTCTCATATCGGCTTAATGAACAAAGTTCGACAAAGAGCAGTTTTCCCTTTTTCCCGATATAAGGGACTGAGTCACAATTATAAAACGAACGTGATCGTCAGTGTAAGACTACGAAATCGGCAAGCGAAGAACAGTTCGCCAGTCGGGTACTCGAGTTTAAAAACACCTTTGGAATAAATAGCAGTTGCCACTAAAGATATCAAATATTATCAGTGAAACCACAATACGCGGTACGAGCTAAAACGTGGAGGGCTATCAAGTTGAATAAGAAATTCCTGAAAAGCAACACGCAAAGGGAATAAACTGGCTGTTTGATGGCTAAGTCCGTATGTAATGTCCGAAGTGCTGAGTTTTTGTACTTACTACGATTCCGAGCAGCTCAAGAATAAGAGTATTGCAAACTAGCATAGCGTTGTCTATAGGTAAGGCCAGTTAACGTAGAGTTCGATTTAGTCGTCATGCCGTGACAGCGACAAGGTGGCACCTGCGATTGACAGGCTTTATGTAACCTTGCCAACGGTCATTTGAAGCTAGTTTTTTTGAGACCAATTTCGACTAAAACAAAGCAAAACGTTTGCCAATCACAGTTCCTATGTAACACAGCAGCGTTCACGTTATATTGCCCCCAACGTTTGGAAACTATGTAAACCACAGCGTCAGGCTCACTGCCGACAGCGGTCTTAGACACATTGATATTTTTTAAATTATTTCCATGTAGCTCTAGGCAGGGGTATTGTAACGGTCAATAGTGTCAAGCACACCGTGTTTTCTAGCAGTTTTATTGACAGTGTGCTGCTTTAACGATCATACATCCTCATATATCGAGAATTTGAAAAAAAAACTACACACACAATTTGACTAGGACTACATTAGCTACAGACGGCCTCCGTTAGTTAATTCGCGCCTTTACTAATTAATAGCTAAGGGTATGTGTGACACTGTAAAGAAAAAATGTAGTAGCTAGGGATGTGTCGTATATCTTCGGAAATTGGTTTACGGTATGGTGTCACCCTGAATGTCTAGACTGTAGGATCGACTACAAGGAGACGAAAGTTCTAAACAGCGGAAACATTATGACGTAACGCCGCATATAACGACGTAAAAAAACTGCTACAACGAAAATTATCACAAATGCCCGTGGAATGCATGAACAGTATTTTACTGAATACAAGACCATAAAGAGTATCCACAGAATTAACAAGAGGTAATCAGTACGAATTTAATTCGAGCCTTAACATTACATTGTATCTTCATTCAATGAAAAGAGGTTCTTCATAGTTTTAACGTTATCACTTTACGCTATAATTACGTTCAAAATGGCCGCTATTATTTGTTTTTGCCTGGTGGTGATGTACAGTCTAGGTTCTTCAAACAGGAGTGGACCCCGAGGCATTGTGAATCTCGTCAGCTTTACTAAATACCAAGACCTCAAATTCCTGAATTCTTTTTTATAATTATTGCAGAGCCTTTTATCTAAAGCTGAAATTCAACGCATTAATTATTGCAGAGCCTTTTATCTAAAGCTGAAATTCAACGCATAACTGTTTGCGAACACATTGCACTGTGATCGAATCTATATATTTTGTGTACCACGTCAACTTTAGGGGCCGGACGTTACAACGTTAGAAAAAAGAACAGCTTAGAGCGGGAGGATCGAAGGGCGGCTGTCCACCGACTTATGCTTAGTATATGGCTCATATAGGGACCTTAGCTTAGGCTTAGTATATCGAGAACGGCATGGCATGTATTATATTTCGGCCTTTAAAGTTGACATGGTCCATCTTGTGATCGCGAAAAATTTAAGTAAAATTCACGAAATTTCTGAGAACGCAAATTTTAATAAAGCAGGTTTTGGTCGCGAACACCAAGAACATAGTTATATGTTCGATTTGTCATGTCGTGACTATTGCATTAAACATGTTCGCGAAAACTGAATATATATATATTAATTAAACTTGACAAGTGTAAGGAACCTAAATTTTTTCAAAATGAAAATAGCCAAAATTCTGTTCGACTACAAGGTATAATTTCTGGCATTTGGATTTGATTTTGCCAATTTTCGATTAGCGAAAAATGGAATGAAATACATTTTCCATAAGGGTTTGCGAATCGATATCGGTTATTACAAAATAGAATAATTGGTGGGATCACCTTAAAAGTTTACTCACGCATAATTTTTTTCTTCTCAAAGTTCGTGCCATCACAAGTAATTTTCTACGTGCGGCTAAAAATATGCTAAATTTTGCCGTTTTATGTTAAAATATCAACTAATCAATTGTTATTTTTAGCATTTAATAAACACTAAAATTTTCATATATGCTTATATTTATCATTTCAATCGTCCTTTAAAGCGCACATATTTGACATTTTTCGACAATGGAACCCTAAGGCCTGACCTAGGGAAAAAAGCGGTACAATTTTGGTACTTTAGGCAATACAATGAGTCCTTATCAGAAATGACCACTGTTCGTTCAGTACTTAATGTTCCACATTGACAGTCGTATTTTTCTAGAATCGCGGTCCAAGTTGCAGAAAAACGTGTTCGAATGCACCTGGCAAATGAGAACAATCCTTTAAAATGTAAAATAATTGAAATAAAAAACCTAATACTATAAAAATATGGTTTTTAAATGTGTTTGAAAAAAATTTTGTAGTGCAAGAATGTCTTAGATGTATTGGATGTTCGCTTTTGCAAAAACTAAATGATATAACCGACATAATCTCAATATTTTAAGAAAATTGCTTAAAACCTCAGAAATTAAGAAAACACCAGTTTCGCGTAACTTTCAGGCTATCTGCATTATTACCTTTACTTAACCTTCAACAAAATACGCTTAGGATTTTCTGCCACAGATTGCCATTAATATAGTATAAATTAAACTTCACGGATGCTTCCTGATAAATCATTTTATATACCTGTATGAGAAATATTCACGGTAAGAATAAACAGACGCATAAAATACTGTAAATAGCTGCAGACCAAACTGTTATTTCGAATGCAGTTGTTTTTAGCCGTTCTACATTGATGTTCTTAGCAGTGCTATAACGCAACAGTTAATTCGATGAATCTTTAATATCTTTGTCGGAGAATTGGTAAAGTAAACAGTCCCAAACTATACTGTGTAAAATCCATTGTAATAAACAAATTCTAGCTTCTACTTTCTTGAACTACACAAATATGTACTGTGAGAAACTGCGACAATACATGTTAAAATATGTGAGTTGGCTGTCAGCGCTACACTATACACGATAATATGGCACAATTTACATTTAGCTTTAACATTTGCTTAAAAATTCAGCTAATACAACTCTACTGAGGTTGGAAAACGTTTAATGTTCTTTAAAGCTCAACAATAGCACTGTAACACTAACTATTTAGCCACTGTCAGCACCCAGTTGTCATTCACACAGCTCATACTTTATTTACTTACGTACAGTACGAGCCAGAAGTAACTGTCGCATTTCGAGCGAGACGTGATCAATTGTGTAGCAGGTTTTCTAATGGTGAAACCGTTTTTGTAAGTTTTTTAAACAAAAATTTCCCACAATATGCAGTGACTGCACATATTTGTCTGTAAATGCTGCATTACACTAATAATACTAGTATGTAACTAGCAAAGCGATAGAAATCGGACAGAGTGTGTGGCTCCCCACCCTTACTGGCCATTTTGTCGCTCCAAATTTTGGTCGCTAAGCCTGCTCGGTCCTATGATAGTAATGATACGCCAGCAATACTTCAACGACAATGCTATGGCCATTTTAATCATTATTAAACCGAAGAATTCTTCATTTTTGTTCTTTCAATGACCAAAAAAAAAACAAAAAATTTTGAAACGCACAATCCTAAATTTTAAGAAAAATTATTAAAGAACGATTTTATGTAGTAGGGCCCCTAAGACGACGAATACGACGCAACTAGAATTGTATTTATCGTATTTAGCATTTTCCAAAATTTATAGACACGTTCGATTGAGTCGAACCTTAGATTACGTGCACCGCTACTGATAATGTGGCGGAATTTGACTATGTTTGGTGCCAAAATTTACAAGATTTTGCGCCGGCATCGTCCCGTCCCGCGACAGGGTAAATAAATAAAACAACCAATATGGTGTATTAAACCAACTTGTTTCACGGGTTAAATAACCCTATAATCCACTAGTTCAGCCCTAACAAGCAAAAATCTATTTTTCGAACGTCTAAAACGAGCGACAGACATTTTTGGCAAGCGCTGCAGTAGTGAAAAGCTTGCGTTTGCTAAAACCTTGTAACTGTACAAATTTGTCAATTTTACTTGTCTTCAGTCCAGGTTGGTTTACCTTTTAATCACTGTCACTATTATAATGATCTCTTTCACGTTTGACTCCACGTAGCTCGCTATGAACTTGGACTTTAAACTGATATTCCTGATCGCATCCCATGTACGAATCGGACATAAAATATAGCGTATACGTGTGCGAACCCGGTTCAGGCGCCACAAAGTCCAGTTTAAGCTTAGCCTTTTGGGCTAACGTGAGGCGTTTAATCGAGATCAATGAATTTAGTTTCGGTTGTCCAACTACGACCCACCAGCCTTCTTCACGACGCTGAAAAACATTATTTAAATATTCTGAGTGTTATTATAAATTTGAACTATACATTGGATGTGTAATTATCAAGAGTTCTAAACAGTAGAGTACGATTATGTCCAAGCACTCTTTAACATCATAGGTTGCAACTCTGAAGCTTACCTAGACTTGGTAAATTGCAATGGTTATTTCCTGATGTAGAAGTGGTTCTTGAAGGCAGTTTTATCTCAACCGAGTCAGCAAAAGAGTCAATTAGCTGAGTCTTACACCCAAACTGAGTCAAATTTTGACTTGATCGCTGAGTCAAACATGAGACCGACTCCAGCTGATTCTAATCCTGATTGAGTTTTCGCAGTGTTTAAGGACAAATCTGGACTAATTTTAGTTTTATATGGTGTTGGTAAAACCGTAAACACGCGGATGTATGAAATTTCCGTACCACATAGAATACACTGTAGAAAAATTTAGTGGCACCCATCACATTTTATGTAGACATAAATTTTCGAATTTTAGCAGCTTCGACAAATTTCTAGAATGGTCCCCCGACAAAACCGGTCTGACCTGTTAAAGCCTAGCTGCAAATGGTGATGCTAAACTCAATTTCATAATTGCCTTTTTGTAACAAATTATCGATTACTGTGATAAAGTAAGGTAGGTGCAGCACATATTTCCCTTAATTAAAATGCTCAATTTGCCAAAAATTCATTCCCAGATTGTGAAACTAAAAAATAAATTTTGAAATATTTTGACATTTTTCTAGCCTCTTGAGGTTTGTGAATTGAAAATGGGGCGACCGTAAGCAGAATTCCGAATCGTGAGTGTCAGGAGATTAGCCATTATTCACGGCTAATACATTAGTGCAAATTTTACAACCGTTTTTGATTTCTTGCTAATTTTGCGTATTATTTTATAAAGATTATCTTTCACAATCTATATAGTGCATAGAGAATTTTTGAATTTTTTTCCCATTTTCAGTTTATAAACTACTATGATCAATGGCGAGTACTTTCGAGTGACAGATCGATATTTTGGGTGAAAACCATGGTAAACTCAAGATTTTATTTGCAAAAATGAAATTTCGATTAAATAAACTGATACTATCTACAAACTTGCAAGTCTCACGTTTCAATTTTGCAATGTCAAAATATTTCTGTGTTTTATTTCAATAAAATATAGTCCAGAACACGCTTGAACACAAAAGAATACGACAAAACTACTTTTATTATTCAGATTCATATAAATATTTTCGAAATGATTGTAAATATATATGATTTGAAAAATGAAGTACTACAATCAAGAATCATCTATATAGAATTTAAACTTTGCTGAAAGGTTTTAAAAAATATTACCTGCGGAAAAAATGGTGCAATCACTGGACCAACAACGTCGTCTTCGCGTTCCAAAGTACACTGCACGTTAATCAAGTGACCTCTAAAATAAACTACACAGATTTATTAAGGAGCCGTTAGAAAGTTATTATTATTACATTTTTGACGATAGAATGGGGGGAGCAATTTCCAAAACCGTCCGTGGTCGTGAGATTTTGTCCCATGCCCCCCACTTCGCGGAAACTCCTCATGTTCAACAAAATCCAAAAACATTTTTGTCTCTAAATTTATGTTTTCTGTACGGAAACATTTAGTACTTTTAATCAAAATTTGTCCACTCCACTTTGAAATTCTCCTCCAAAATGGAGACGGCGCCCGAAATCCCCCATTTTTGGAAGGCTGTGGACAGGCCAGTATTTATTTCAAATAATTTTGCACATCCTATTCCGGCGCATTCTGATTCTTACATGAAAATATTACTTGAAACAAAACTCGTTTGTGTATTTCAAGTACTGCAAGCAGGACTGAGTACACCGGTGCGATTTTGTTTCAACAGTAACGTTGGTGCACCTTAGGTATAAAAACCACAAAGCCTTCAACCAAACATGATAAACTTGGGCGACAAATAGATATGTGAAATATAAATTACACAATGGTGCATAGTATACGAAATGTCTGATATAATTATTTGCATATTGAAATAATTCATTTCGGTAAATATAGCTATCTATCCCCAAAATTAGTCCATTTTGAGTGCATATATCATGGTTGTTTTGTTAAAATAGCGAACTGGATCGTGCTAAAAGTTAACGACGAGAATAATTATTCTACTGCTGGTCTTAGTAATTTAGTAAACGCAAACACGGGCTACGTAAAGTACTATCGTGCAATTTTCATACGCGTAAATTTACCCATTTGTGCACGCGCCTAAAGTTGGCTCACCACGCATAAGTCACTATTGCATATCCAACACAGCTATGTCAAACACATATTCAATTTAAATTTTCTCCTTTTTATAGTAATGTATTTGAGCCATGAATAACCACAATACACGACGAGATGCATGTGAAGAGGTCAGGTAATTTGGTATCTCTTCCCAATCCAATTTCATCAAATTCTTTCAAAACATTGTTCTACAAATGAGTATTTAATGTCGATCGAAAGAATATCGAACAGATTTCGAACGTAATTTTTATATGCGAACAAACTTCGAACAAATTTGGAATAGATTTAAAAACACTGTAAAATTCCTAATACATCTCGAACACTTTTCGAACAAAATTAAACATTTTCGAGCAACATCAAATTTCGACACCATATAGACCTATAAACGAATATCTATCAAGTACATAGTTAAATTCTCGCAAAATCGCTCTCCTAAGGAGCCACATAAATTAAGAAGCGAATGCGCCTATACTGCAACGTTGTTAATATCGTATATATGCGCAATGGTCGGCTCTTAATATGCGGCGCCTAAAGGACCACCCACATATATATGACATGAAATTTGTTACCGGATATTGCTATTTATCGTTAAACATTTATTCCTTACAGTGACAAAATGTAAGCATCAGCTCTTCAACCAACTTACGTTCTCAACGAGTCATTGTTTTCAATTTCAAAGGTGAGCTCAATATTCGGATAGCGATTACAAAACCGCGCGACGTCACCCATCTGCGCTTCCGAAAGACGAAGCATGTCATTGCGTTCATCGTCTTCCAATTCCATTATATCGAACACAGTTTCCACTTTCTGCTCAAAACAAATACACACGTATGAAGATTTTAAAACGCAGCCAAAATAGTCCTCAAACTTATTTTCTAAGCATTGTAGTTACATCATTGCAACAGTGTGAGTGTGATGTGAAACAAAGTTGCTTCAGAACTTCAGGCATAAATTTTTCGGTCTGTTTTGGGGAATATTGTGAACAATCTATTAGTCATGTACGAAAAAAATGTCTTTAATTTACAGACTCGTATGTATTTTTGCTAACTTTTAAGTCGAAAAAAATTCTTATTACGGGTGAAATTTTTTTCGGAGCAGATTCTATCAGAGCAATTTGAGGTCTTTGCGCCAACCCCCATTATGGACGACCGTGTTTATAAACCATCGTTACAACGCTTGTTTGTTTGTGTTTACATTAGTCCATGAGTTAAATTCTCAAAATTTTGCTCACATTTCGGCAAATCTAGCTTGCGCTTACGTTCGTTCGAATTAATTTTTGTGCGCTTATTTTTGTAAATGTTTGTAAACTAATCGGGTAATGCCTGAAACAGGCTATAAAAGTCACTTTTTGCTCGCTATGCGACAAACGGCGCTCGTTAACAAAATAGTAATAATAGCAAACGCTAGAAAGGAAAATTTTGCCAGATTGACAACTTTTGCAGCCATCTCAGAGCATCAACAATGTTGACTCGTGTTATAATAATTAATGGCACGTCAACAGATATAATAGCGTGGACTAACACATAAATCCATCGTTCACTATACATATTTTTAATTAAATTTAAATATATTATAATAATGCCTGTTGCAGAAACAACGAAACTATTCCGAATTCAATCGTTTTCGGCAAGTCATCGTAAAGCCTAAAACTCTACACAAAATAATAACCTTTTCAGTACACCGTTTGACTATATCAGATGTAAAATGCGGCAGCTGCTTTAAGTATGAATCTTTGTTCCACATCGCTTGTGTTACCATCTGAGAAAGCTCCATGGCGGCTAGAGCTGGCGATAACCACCCGTTCGAACTAAGGACGTCGACGCATGATTGAATCAGACGTACGGCCTGGAAAAAGCTGCATTATATTTATAATAGCGATCAGTAATTGATGTCTTAATGACATCTTGATTACTGAGTACGTTTGTATAGGGTCGAAACTTACACAGTAATTCTCGCTGACACATAATTACAAAAAATCGTTACACATTTCAATATTTTGTCTTAATATTCCACTATTTTTACAATATTATCTACTCAGCCTAATGTAATAAATAGTGCTGCTCAGCAATATATCTTGCCGAGAGATAAAACTTTAATGATATCTGGTACAAATATCAATTTAAACTAATCCCATGAAATGCTGCTTGCTTGAAATAACAGTTATTCGTCCGAAAAATCCTCTAATAATTTTTCTCGACATTTTTGTGCGAATATTGTTCCATTGCCATGCGAAGTAATGTTTGGATGCCTGCGTTCCAAATGTTTATAAACCTTTGTCTAGCAGGCATGGTTATGCTCGACCACTTAATCTATTCGAACTTCGTCAATTCAATACTCATAATTCTGGCGGATAAACTGTGAACATGAATTGTGCTTGCATTTTTGTTACTACCAAAATATTAATTTAATATCATCATTTTTATATGTTACAGTACTTGAGATGTTGCCAAAAACGGCTGGGCATAGTATAATAACTATAGCTGCATAAAAGTTAGTATAATAATCGTTAAGTCGCGTAAAATTGAAATTCGAACGTATCAAACAAGAATAAGAAAACTGTTAGGAAATTCATGAATCTGCACTTACTTTACCCAACACAGTTTCAGCGTCTGCTTGCAACTCGGCCGGTAGTTGCATTCGCGATAGATGCGCTTGAATAAGAAGACTTGTTTTGACATGAGGATCAGACCATTTGGCTCCGCTGGCTGGTTTCTGGGGAACTCGGTTCGCAAGCTAAAATAGTGACAAGTGAAGAAATACCACAATAATGAACATCTACCATAAAAGTGCTGTAGTCGCCACAATTGAATACTGCTCGCTCGCAAGATTAATAAAATAATTTTAGTAATAGTTTGTTTTTATAAATTTAATAGTTTGTTTTTGTTCGGGCACTGAAGCTCGCTCGTAAAGCGACAGGCAATTATGGCGAATACTGCAAAATAATTACAAAAATATATTTGAAAAATAGTTCCGTTTTCTTATATTCCTGTTTGCTGTGCAGTAATAGTTAGTTTTTTCCCGCAAAGTAACTAAAATACAGGGAAGAATCGAATGCTTAAGAAGCGTGGCTTTCGTATAGAGCTTATGAACTACAAAATGCCGTATAGTTGAGTTATTCAAGTAAACAACTTACCACCGACAACAGTTTTATCTTTCGAATAGCTAGTAACCTCTCGGGATTATCCCAAAAGAGTGAATCTAATAATTTTTATTTGGTAATAATTTTCTATTTTCGTTTGAGAAAAGCATAACAAAATTTATAGCAATGAATAATTTGAATTATAAAATTATTGAAAACACTTTTGAATTCATAACTGTAGTTTTAAAAACCCAAATTTCCTAGTTACCATTGGCAACACATTTCATCATCATCATCATTAATTTTTACTTGACTAGTTGGGCGGTTTCTCTTCAAATTATTTATCGTTATTCAAAGATAGACGGTAGATTATAAAAGACAGCATGCAATTTATAAAATTTTATTTAGTTCTAAATGGCTGTATAATTAAACCTACAAGATAATCTTCCATCAGTTTAAGCACCATTAGAACAAACTTAATGAAATTTAACAATCCGAAATATATTTTTTCAGTCAGAATATTTCCATGGATGCAAATCGCAAACTCAACAATGTGCCAATGATTCCAACAGAAATAACCAGCCCCGTTTAGTTTCAGGAAGACAAATTAGACACGTAGACTAGATAAATACATACGCAAGTTCAATACCGCAAACGAATTCATTACTTGTACATAATACAGTGGCACAAACTAGAAAATTATTATGCAATTTTTAAAACACCACCTACCTGTTTCAGAATGTTGTCTTCTTTGTGTCGAATTGGAATGGATTCGTATTCAGCAGCGGACGAGATAATTTCAATCAAGCCACGAATTTTAGTTTTTGCTGTAAGCGACATACTGAACAACTCTAAAATGGAAACAAAAGTTACGTATTATAACATTGGGAGAAAATGCGGTTTTGGATGTTTCAGCGTATTATAATCTTTGCAACAATTCGGAATCCAAACAATAACTTAGTTAAGTTCAAAAATATTGAAACAGTTAGTATTCAATCATCTTCCAAAATAGCATATCAAATAAAATCCCGATGGCGCCTCTTTATAGAGGACGCGTAAGAAACAACTACCACTTTTCTGGGTAACGAACACCGAGTGAACATAGGGCGGCTAACATGAAAAAGAAATGAACGAGCAGTGGTAGTTTTTAAAGATAATACATGTTATTCCTTCATGTCTTTATAAGTTATTTCTTGCTAGACCTAAGCATTCTTATCAACGAAGAGGACGGTAAGAAGGCTATAAATAAGTTAACCCAAAATATTGGCAATAGATGTCCGAAATATTATACTACACACAAACTTTAAACTAATTAGGCCAGAACATAACACGGTGGTGCATCACCTCAGCAAAACTATTAATACGCTGTGGTTTGAATGAGTTTACCGAAAACCGGTTAATTTAAAATCAGGCAATTTTAAATTACTGGGCTATCGCTAGGCCCCTCGCCAGGGTACCAGGGCCAATGCACCTTCACGGCTAAAAAAATGAAAAATTCTGTTAACTTCAGATTTCGTTATTTTGAAGTAAACTTTATGAAATTTCTGTAATCTTTGGAAATCATCGACTTTATCCGACAACAATACATTGGTAAATGCTGCCAAATGACAATTATTTTTTGACAATACTAGTACCAAAGATTGGTATTAAATATGCAACTAATTATATAACAGCCAGAGGTAGCACAGATTTTCTGGCGGAAGGGTCACCTGGAATACGGGCCCGACCAGGCTGGTTTAGCAAGGACGACCGCATAGAAAGAATCTAAAATTAATCACTAAACATTGAAGAAGCTCACCTATCGTTATATAGTTGATATAGTAGTATGCAGCGATCATGCCCAAGTTCAATGGTTGCGTCTCCATGTCGTCGATAACGGCGATACACTAAAATAAACATAGTACACCTTTTATGCTAAACCGCCGTAGCAGTTAGGCCTTAGGCAGTAGAAATTCGCAAGAAAAATGTATATTTTTAAGTTCGTTGCGTGCGGTTGCGAATAAGTGTTAGAAACATGGAACCATGGGTCGCAGAGCAAAACCAGCACCGGCAATGAATCTCGCATGCCCGAAAATCCCCAAGTGAAACTTTTCAGCAACCCACGACGGTCAGAACAAATTTTAGAATTTTGGGTCAATGAACCACGAGGGTGCCATACCCCAGAACCGAAGCCTTAATCGAAAAACAAAAAAGATGTATAGGCATTTATCATTTTACAATGAGATAAAACCAACCAGAAAGAAAATCTAAAGTTTAAATAAAAATAACCTTGCTTCAAAGAAGTGTACTAAAATGAGCTAAAAAATTCTTCATTTTGACCTCTGACCCCGGAACCAGACATCAAATCAAAAAAGCTCGGGAATACACACGGTACGACTATACTGATTCGAATGAGCCCAAGATCATGAAAATCGTCGTTCCCGAGCTATGGCCGATCACACACACGGAATTTAAAAGCTTTCTCCCGTGCAACACACTACGTTACACTACGCTGTTATAAAACGGAAACATGCTTCAGAAACCAGCTATTTTATAAATTGTTTATAAATTAAAATTTAGAATATCGGCGCCATATCTTTACCTTGAATATGTAACCAAAAGCAGTAAAGGGCACAAATAGGAAACTGTAATTACTTTTTGTTTAAAAATACTGCTATCGGTTATCCTTGTTTTCTGTAAGGATGTTGGCTTACGTATTACAAAAATTGTATTTTTTGTGAATTTGCGAAACTGTTGAATGTGTTCAAATTAAACACGACTGACACACAACCTTACCTTTGTTAACAGTTTTGTTTGAAATTCGCTTCTGAACAAATCGATTAATCATATAAACGTATGTTGAAAAGCTGATAAAATCACGTATTTTGCATAAATTAAGTGCGAAGAATGACACATCCTTTAGGCTGGATACAGATTTCAATGTGATCAGAACAAAACCTCAGTAATAAAAATTACTTCTGCATTTCATTTAAGTAGTGCTGTGAACCAAACTGGATAATTTCGATATTTATTTATATACAGTACGCGCCAGAAACGACCGTCGCATTTCAAGCTAGCGAGTTTCAAGTGAGCCGCCAGCGAGTGGCTGGCTGTAGATTTCGAAACTACTTAAATTAATAATAAATTCTATTTTTAGCACAAATTTATTTCAAGCAAGTGTTGAGCGAGCAACAGTCATTTCTGGCGGGTACTGTTGTAGCTAGGAATATTGCTATATAGCAAAGCGAAAAAACTCGGCGTTTTAGATCGCTTACTAACTGTCTTGTTAGAATTAAATGTCTACAAACTAGAAACCAACTTAGAATTAAATGTCTTCTGTGTGCAGAGTGCCTTCCATTATTATACAGTACTCACCAGATATATACTGATTGTGGCCTTATTAATTGCGGCAAATATATTATAAAATTTCAAAGATATTTATTTTTTCTCACGAGCAAGTTGCGACCGAATAACGAACGAGCGCCAGTGAAAATTGTTGCGAGTACTGCAGTTTTTACAGCACGTTGTATGACGAAGACTTAGCAAGTTACCCGCAAAAGCAACGTTTCGGTAGAAGAAAAAAGGTTATTCAACAAAAAAACAATGGCCGTTTGTACCTTCGACTGTTCAAGATCGTTGAGGGTCGTCTCGACGAGTTCGGACAAATGATCCGACAAATGTCGATGAGAAACACCTTAAATAATTATGTTAGTCGTTAGTTAACAAAAAGAGAACATTTAAAAATGAAATTTAAATTATCTTATGTAAACATTATTTAATATTATTTACGATCATGTTATGTACCATTTTACTCAAGTTAAGTATTCATTATTGTGGGCATTTGACAATATCACAATACACGGTATTAGAGCCCACTACGCTTTGGTAAACTGCCGTAGAATTCAGCGCCTTTTGTTTAATTTTATTATTACAGAAACCCAATAAATATGATATTTAAAATTTTGTCCATAAATTCTTCAACATTATTTGTAAGCAAAAGATAACTCAAAATGTTTTAATGCAACAGGGGTTTCTATTTTGAAAAACTTAAAACGCCGACATAATTTCCAACAGTTTATAATACATAGCTGGGGGAATAAGTTTCTGCAAATTATTATGCTACAATGTTGTGAAAACAAAACAAGCAAATGTTTCACCAAAGATATTTTATGCTAAAAAGAAAAAACATAAGATGTATTGAAATTTTTGAGGCAAATTTGGCAGCCTTCTAAAAGACAATGGTTTGCCTTCTAAAAGATAATGTAGAAAGGCCTTTCTACACACAATAATTTGATACGATCATTCCTGGAAGAAAGGTATCAGGCCAGAATTCAAAATATCGTGGGAGGCCATAACTGGCTAAATGATATAATAATCTATTATGTGGAATGCAGCAGCTTGCAAATAAAATGATATAAAACGTATACAACGTGATATAGCCGGCCGGTTGACATGCAAGAGTTCCCGTTCCCATTCCAGATTAACCAAGCGCACTGTATCAAACTCCGTTTCCGGGAATAAGTTCAGCACAAGGATCCCGTCGGAACCATGCACCATACCGCAAAAAACACACAATGTAAAGCTGATTTTGGTTATTACCGATCAAGTGCAAAACTAACTTTGCCATGTTGTTCTGGTAACAAGAAATGTAATTATGTTGTTGCTATTTAGAATCTACCTTGCAATATATGCGAGTTATCACAAAGGATTAAAACAAGCACCGTAACTCGCGTCTTACAAAAAATATAAACATGACACAAAGTGAATTGTAATACGTTATTAAAATGATAATTTAGGCTCAGAAAAATGCTGCTTACCTTGTAAATTATAGTAATTGGGGTTTTGGGTCATTCGGCGGTAGAGAAACGTCCACGTAAGATAGTCAATGGCATCTTGTTTGTTTTCGATAGTTTTCGTAACGACTTCAGCGTTGAAATGATCGTGAAGGCAGTGATCCAAATGGCTCTAAAAATCTCTATTATAATTACGAAATGTTCGATAAGGTTGAAAACAGGACACACACAGTAATCGCCAAAAAACTGTGGTTGCTAGCCAGCGAGTCAAGAGCAAACGGTTAGCTTGTGATCCGTATCAACTTTTTTCGATCAAATTGCTTTCTAGAGAGCGATAATTCTGGCAAGTAATATGATTTTCGTTTCAGTGTAGTTTCAATTCTAACGTTCGAATAATGGGTTAAACGTAACCAATAATTAATAGCAAAGCGACATTAAGATTTATTGTTACAATAAACTATTATAAATAAATTATTGAGCCGCTAACAAGATAGCGCAGATAATTTGCTTTTCGTACAAAGCCAATAAGATATTAATAAAACCAATACTATGCTGCTAAAATGAGAAATTGAGTTACATTGCAGCAGAAATTATTCCGTGCTGAAAAGTGACGTCAAACGAACGCGATTGTAAGAGCATTCTCTTTCATCCAACAAGCACCGAGACTTTGTGGAACATGAGCTGTCATAATTCCTACATAGTTACTCCCATTCACTGAAAAATGAACGCCGCCTTGTAGAATGAAAGTAATTATTTGTTTATAATAGTTGTCCTGTTTGCCATTTTGCCTAAAATCTACAATAACCGTCGCAACTGATTCTTATGTGCTCGCACAATGTTCGCTCATTCCTCAAAACATGTTGTAGCACTATCGCTCGACGTTCGTTCACTCTAACGGTGAGTAATTTTGGGCATGAACTGTAACTCAAATTCAACCACCAAAAACTGCAACAAAGTTCAAATAAAAAATTATTGCTTTTCTTACAAAGCCAATAAGATATTACTAAAACCAATACTATGCTGCTATAATGAGAAATTGAGTTACATCGCAGCAGAAATTATTCCGTGCTGAAAAGTGACGTCAAATGAACGTGAAGTAAGCGCGGGCTCTCTTTCCTCCAACATGCATCGAGACTTTGTGGAACATGAGTTGTCACAATTCCTACATAGTTACTCCCATTCACTGAAAAATGAACGCCGCCTTATAGAAAGAAAGTAATTATTTGTTTATCATAGTCGTCCTGTATGCTATTTTGCCTAAAATCTACAATACCCTACGCAACTGATTCTTATGTGCTCGCACAATGTTCGCTCATTCCTCAAAACGTTGTTGTAGCACTATCGCTCGACGTTCGTTCACTGCACCAACTGTAACTCAAATTCAACCAGCAAGCACTGCAACAAATTTCAATTACATTATAGAATATAGTGCAGTTGCTTCCATAAATTTTTGAAACACATTGTTTCATGAGAAAAGACATCGAACCATAATTGTTCTGAAATCTTTCGAATGGTGTAACCAATATTCCATTAAGTGAAAATAAAATATCATTGAACAGATACAACAAAATGTTTGAAAAGACTATATAACGATAGTCGTTTAGTTATTGATATATCATTAGGTTCAACAATTTTGGTTGTGATTCGCAATATTAAAACATTAATACAAAAACGCCGCAATAATTAAAATACAATTCATAATGTTGTACCAACATTAATTAAAATACATTTTATGTTTTAACAATGCAGCAAACAAACTCACCTCTACCGGCAATGGTTCGTACAAAAACTTTTTGAAAAAATCCTTTTTCGAACTTTGACACATAAGAACGCATTTAGCTGTAACAGTTTAATATTAATAACTAGATTATTTATACTAGTTATTATTAAAACGACTGATTGCGAGAACGCCGCTTGCTGCTCCAGTTAATACTCTGGGTCTCGTACTGGGCCAAAACCATGGGACAACCAAGATCGGCACGACTTAGTTGCACACTGTTAATTTCGTTTTGTGTTATTATTAATAGCAAGAGTACATTAGGGAAGAATATGACACTTCTCTGCACTCACGTATAAACCCGTGTTTGATGACGCAGGCGTTTTCGGTTTAATCCCCCAGACTTTTGTTTGGGGAGGGGTCGAGATACATAAACCCCACCAATATTTTGGAAGGATACCTAGGACCACCCCCCCCCCAGTTGTTTTGGGGAGGGTAGCTCGGACCTCCCCAATTTTTTGGTGGGTGCTGAGCTATAAGCAGCTGGTGGTTCGCCCCCCCCCCAAAAAACACCAAAAACAGGGGGAAACCCGACCTAACCCATCCCAAAAAAACTGTGGTGTCCGACCTGCCCCCCACAGACAATGGGGTCTATGTATCTCGATTCGCCCAAAAATAGCTGGGGGGGATCAGGACGAAAACGCCCGCGTCATCAACGGGTTTATATCTGAGTGCAGGGAAGTGTCATAATCTTCCCTAATGTACTCTTGTTAACTGTTAGTAATTCTCTTCATAAAACTAGTAACTCGCAAGCAAGGGTGAAACCGAGCGAGCATGGTTTCATTTTTGATTTATCTTTTGTTTAATCACCTGTAACCGGCTGTGTTTAATGTATACAAGACGCTAACACCTCTTGAACCAATCCTACCGAAATAAAACTATACAGACAATAATTATTGATGCCCTGTCCGCAATACGTAACCAAATAACAGAAGACTATATTCTAGAAATAGGGTTCATTAACCCTAAGTAAATCGAAAACCTCATGAAAAGGTTTGAGATATGCACGGTGGACTCAAGGTAACATAATCATTGTATTCAGCGTTCAAAAAACCTATAAAATGACCATCCATGTTAGCATTAGACTTGAGTAACGGTGTGATAATTTGCACAGGTCCTAATAGTAGGACCCTTTGCATCACCGTGTTGTAATTCTTATAAACCTAGATCAAACCTCTGAGTTGCAACACAAAAACCTATTAATTTACTCAAACACATAGTCCTACCATTAGTAACTGCTGAGCACCTAAGAACCTTTGCCTAGCTTCACCCCAATTTTTACATCTGAAAACAAAATGTTCAGACGTTTCAGCTTCCTGACGACAATATTCGCAGAGACTACTTTCTCTCAGTGTCGTAACCTTAAGATGGGCATTTAGAAGATTATGCCCAGTTAAAACATGTATAGCAATCCGCAGTCTATCTTTGCTAAGCTTCCATAAGAAGCGAGATCTCCTATAATTGACTTCAGGAAAGAAAATCCTTGTCTGCCTGCAATTTATTCCCCCTCTCCACCGTCTAGCTTGTTGTCCAAACAGAGAACGCACCAGCGAAGTCTTCACAATAGAAGAGGAAACTGGAACACAAGGTTCCGGCCCAGACACATTCAATAAAGCACCTTTCTTTGCAAGGCTGTCCGCAATTTCATTCCCTCTAATGCCTGAGTGTCCCTTGACCCACGACAAACATAGTACATTTTCGGCACCTAGTATATTTAATTTCTTATGGCATTCAAGAACAGTGGCTGACGACACTACCGGCTTATCTAGAGCCTTAGTGCAGCCTGGATGTCACTGAAAATCCAAATATTCCTTCCCCTAGTACCTTGTTCCACGAGATGTTCGGCACATCTACAAATAAATTGCAACAATTTCTGCCTGGAAAATCGTTGCCTTGGACCCTAATGCGAAGTGTAATCTATGTGTATTATCAATAACGACTCCAGCCCCTACTCTAACTCCACAGTCTGTGTCCATGAGTGAACCATCAGTATAGCACACAAGATCGCCATCTGACAGGGTTCCCTCATGTCTTACACACCATTTCCTATTCCAACTGAAAAATCTTAAAATTCTGTCCGTTGACATTACTATGGTATCACATATGCCTCGGGCAAATCCTTGCAACCTATAATATCCACTACCCTCGCACTGAGCAAGCCATAGCCCAGTGGTTCTCAGGTGGTAGTAGCTTTCAACTGCCAGTTGACCAATAACGAGATCAATAGGTCTAATTCCCATAATGGCCTCTAGACCATCCAGAGGAGCAGAACGAAGTGAACCTGTGATCATACGACAGGCCAGACTATGAACCTTCAGAAATTTTCCCAAATAAGTTTTCAATTTGCTTCTGTGCCACCACATAGCACGGCCATAAGTTAGGGATGGAAGCACTACCGCAGTATAGTGGTAGGACATCGACTTTGGCCGTAGCCCCCAATTAACACCAACTGCACCCTTTATAGCAAAAGGAAGTTTTATTGCCTTCTGAGATGCCTGTTCAATATGATATCTCCAACTCATTTTTGAGTCTAGATACAAGCCTAAATATTTTACGCTATCACAAGGCCTCAAAGTAGTGTCGTTTAAGGTTATATCCCTATATTCAGCCCTTGATCTCTTGCGAGTGACAACCATAAGATTCTTTTTACTCGAACTTATCGAGAGACCTCTCCTACTACTCCAATGTAGCATCGAGTTAAGCGCATTTGCATACGTCTACATGCCACACCCAGAGATGTGGCGGAGCAGAGTAAGCTAACATCATCTGAGTAAGCAATACTCAAAACTCTCGATTTGTCAAAGTAAGCCAAAAGATCATCCACAACTAAGCTCCACAGCAGGGGTGATAGTACACCTCCTTGAGGGAAGCCCCGAGTAGCTCTGACACTGGCAGTTGTCTTGCCTAGTTTTGCCAGAACTATTCTTGAATTAAGCAGGTTAACCAGCCAGTTCTTTATATATTCCGGCAACTGGAATCGGCTGAGACCAGCTAAGATGTATTCTATCATAGTACTGTCAAAGGCTCCAGACACATCCGCAAAAACAGCTACCACGTATTTGCCTTTGTGCATCTCCCCTTCAATCCAGGATGTGGTAGCATGCAGGGCCGGGATTGTACTCCTACCACACCTGTACGCATGCTGATTCCGATGTAACGGATACTTGACCAATATCACATCCCTAATATAATTATCAATAATTTTCTCCATAGTTTTAAGAAGAAAGGAAGAAAGACAAATTGGTCTAAACGCCTTTGGATCCATATAGTCCCTCTTGCCCGGTTTGGGTATAAAAATTACATTAGATATCCTCCACTGCGATGGAATATAGCCAAGCCTCGGGCTAGCCTTAAATATGCGCTGCAGTAAATAAACAGAGCATTCGCAGGATAGCCGAAGCATGATTGGATATACACCATCAACCCCTGGCGATTTGAAACTTTAAAAGGAACTGATCGCCCATTTGATTCTCTCTATAGTCATCAGTTTACTTATCTCCATAAGTTCACTTAGTTTTGAGATCCTACGAGTCTCCTTTATTCTAGACGGCGGCGGGGTGTGAAGAACAGGGACCGACGATGGAAAGTGAATGGACAGCATCGTCATAAGTGTCCCATAATCGTCAGCAGTGACCCGGCCATCTGTGTTGAGTACTCTGCCCAGACTTACTAGACGCCTCATCTCAAGTATCCTTTGCATACGAGAGTTCTCGGCCGTGCTATTAACCTTATCACAGAATCTCCTCCAACTCATTCTCTTTGCCTCATGAATCATCCGCTTATAAGTGCGCTGTTGTGTTCTATATCTGTCCCATTCTCTCTCAATGTGAAAGCGTCTGGCCTTATCAAAGGCCTTACGTACTTTCTTGCGCTGTGATTCCAACCCTTTATTCCACCAGCGATTCCTATTTTTACTATAAGATTTCTTCTGACATGACGCTTTGCACGAAACTTCTAGTACACTAGTCAAAAGAGACACAGCTAGGCCCAGCTGGTCCGCCGTTATGATATGCTCTGGAATTTCAGCATCTAAAAGTTTCTCTGATACTAGTTGCGCAAACTTAGCGCCGTCCACACTTCTAATATTAAACCTACGTTGCTCAATCGTGTCATCAACATTTACTAGTTCAAACTGAATAAATCTGTGATCAGATCCTGAGTAGACCTTCGACACACACCAGCCGCTGATCGCACCAGCAACTTTGCTATTTGCAAGAGTTATATCCAGCACTTCCCTTCTAACGCGGGTGACAAACGTTGGAATGCATCCGACATTGACTACATCCAAATCTGTAGTCATCAGATGACTTACCAGGTCTGTCCGCCTGTCATTCACATTAGTGCTACCCATATTGTGTGTTGAGCATTAGCATCACATCCTATGATCACCGCAATATTCCTTCCATTTGTGTAATTCACCAGTCTTATCATGCTCTGTGTCACCACATTACTTCCAGCATCGTGTGGAAGATAGAGAGAGGCAAGATACAACTCAACCCTGCGACCCCTTACAAACCACTCTATTTTCACTACTGTACAGTCTCTGTTACATAGATGATTCATAACAACTGCCATTATGTTGTTTGACACAAAGACTGCCGTTCTTATTCGTTCATCACCTGCGGCATAAAACAACGTACCTGATGTCCCTGGTAGGCCTGCCGGGACCCCCCTTATGCAGTACGGCTCCTGAATTAACCCTATTGTGAAATCACCACATTTGTTTAGTCTTCTAGCTAACTCTAAAGAACCCAGTTTTGAGTGCTGGGCATTTATCTGAATAATCTTGAGTCTACTCATTGCTAAACTAAGCTAAGTCTGGAGTAGCTTCATTATATTCTAACTACGTGAGACATCTATATGGATACCCTACAGCCCTCCCCCCCGAGGTTGAAGGCCCCTCCATAGGGTCCCCCGCTTCCGGTGGAGGCTTGTTGGCAGGATCGAAGAATCGGCAATAGGTGCACCTTCTCGTTGGCCAATCGGGAATCTTCAATTCAATTGGATTTCTGCAATCCAGTTTCTTTTTAACCACTTCCGGATCAGTGGGCGCCCTATTCGTGTATCCATCAGAAATGAAACACGCAATCTTGACCGTGTCCAGAATGGATGACGGAATGACTTCCCTTTGTGGCTCGCCAGTCTCTTCATTCCATTTTCCGACCACCAATTGCACAAACTCCAAGGTTCGTTGATCATTACAACTAACCCTAAAATGACCTCTTGCGAGACCAGTGTCCTCGAAGTCAAGCTCTCTTGACAGCTCCGATTTCTCAACCTCTTCAATGAGGCGTTGTCTGAGAGCTGCGCCTTCCTCAGGCGTCAACCGCCTGCCCCTATTGTCAACCTCTGTGATCGCTACCTGCATTGATGCAGCAACGGCTCCACGATAGCTTCCAACATGTTTTGGCCCCATTGTTGGATATTTTGGCTTCTCCGGCGTCTTCTTAGAATCTAAACGCTTGGCAACAGTCGCCTCATCAGCAGAAACCACTTTTTTGCCTTGCGTTTTGTGGCTCCATATCGCTGACCCTTTGGCACTTGCCGCTTCTTGTCAGCCCCTTTCTGGCCTTGAGCATGGCTATACTTGTTCATAGCTTCTTTGACCAGTCTTCTTGTTTTGGCTACTAGCGTCCAGTCCCCATGACCATCCATGTTATGCTGCACGCAACGCATAACCAAAGAAATGAAAACAGACTACATTTGGAAAATCGGGTTTGTCAAGCCCTCGAAAGCCCATGAAGATACAATATAGTAAAGTTGGGCTCTAAATAGCAAACCCATCGTATTAAAAGTGCATGATAACCTGATAGGCATTCGTTGTACGGTAAAAAACACCAACATACCAAAATTAAAAAAGTCGCTATTTCTAGCACTGGGTCGACGAGCCATATTCGGCCACACAGCGTCCAAGGAGAGGTCCCACAAAAAAGTCGTGTCAGGAAAGTTGTAAATCTCATAGAGCTGATTCTGTGGTGTCAGTTTTTCAATGCGAGGCCTGTGTCGCGAGATATGGGTTGCGAACTGTGGTACCCGTATGGCCAGATTTGCAAAAGAACACTATAAGAACCCTTTTGCCATTTTGACCCCGAAGAAGGGGGCGGAGCTGTTCGCGTTCAACTGAAGCGCACATCCTGTTCACTTTCGCTTTTGCATAAAAAAATTAGCAAAATCCATTGATCTGTAGATGAGTTATGAATCACAGAACACACAATAAAACGAAATTTTCACGATTTCTCCCGTAGCACCATCACTAGAAACTTCGCTATCTTCGCTCGTTCCATTTTAACAAAACTGAAAACACAAAAAATAAGAAAATAATAAACGAATATTAGCGCATCTGAGTTCAACATATTCAGTTTAGCACATTTGAGTTAAACATAACTCATTCGTACATTTATACCAAACAGTTTGTTCGCACTGGCTTGTCCACAGCCTAAATGGGTTGGGGTCCCCCGCTTGCTATATCGCCATGTTTACACCACAACACATATCCTTAGCATCCCATATTGAACGAAGTCGAAGGGCTACTAATTTCCTAATTTGATGATTTCTGTATACCAAATAGTATTAAACGTTATTTACTATTATTTCTAATGCTAACCGTCTGCATTATAGCCTAAAAATAAATGTGCAATAATTACCAATACCTTAAAATATGAAGTATATAGGTGGAACAAAAACTTGTTAGCAATAGTGCCATACAACGTTTTCCCCAACATTTCGGAGTGCTCTGGACAGGCAAATTGAAGAGAAAATATTATTTGCATTTAGCAGCAGTATAAACAGTCCGTCTGTTTACAATATTTAGTTACAATGTTAATCCTCGGAAAATGCAACATCAAAATTATTATTAAAACAATGAACTCCAAAAACGAGCTAAATAAAGTACATAGATAAGCAAAAATTATCGTGTACTAATTACCTGGACGGCGAAGTACGATGTTGCAAGTCAACATAAGCAAAATGACTATTTTATTGGCAATATTCCAAACCTCCAAATCCGAAAGTAAAGAAAAACAAAATTAGTATTCCAACAGTCACTTTCCCCTTTTACGCTTAGTACTTCGATCCTACACTTGTGGGGTCGAATAAACCTCTCGGAGATACAATAAATTGTTTAACCAAGTTCACAAATGCAAAAAGTACTTTAGCCCGTATATTATCCCTTAGCGGTAAGGACATATGCAGGGTGGATGTCTACTACAACGGAAACATCGAGTTCAATTCATTGCCCTTATAGTATCAAACCATGGCGCAACTCCTACAACGATGAAACTAACTTATAGTTAAAATTTTCAGTATTTTTTGGGGTTAATTTGAACCTTTGGCTCATACCTTCAAAGCCGCTGCCTTGAATTAAAGTGCGGTATACAAATTTGTGGCTCTGTTAATGACCGTAGAAATTCACGTATTGTTGTGCACACGTCATTGTCGTATGTGGCTGTTATTTATTGTGGCAACCCGCATGTAAGGAGAGTCATACCAGAAACGTTTCGATTTCAGATTATCCTGATATTTTAATCGATCAGGTTCAGATAAAAACCTAGGCGACCACCTAAATTATATCACGTGTCAAATAATAAATATCAACATTCATCAGCCAACCGTCGAGTTATGCGTCGAGCTATGCGTCACGCAGACAGGCAAGAATAAACTCCAACCTTTACTGTCCCACCTTTTTAATTGCTTATTATATAATATTATTAACCAATAACTCACCATCCTCGTCAATATAAGGCCGACTTGCGCATCCGACCATTTGGAGAACGTCGTAAATCGGATAATCTTCGTATCTAGAACAAAACTAAGATTAGTATACATAGAAAAAAATTTGTTTATTTAACAGCATTTTATAACAGAAATAACGATTGAACACGAACACTTCCAAAATGCTATACTCCACTTTTCTAAAACACTGACAAAATATCCAATTTTGCTTCCAAAGTTAACCAATTTTGCCTCTGCATCGTCCGGAGATTTAATAACATAACAAATGAGATAAAAATAAAAACACATTTTTATGTGTTTAGCGCTGTTAAAAATATTAGCACATCCTTCACCCTTGAGAAGCAAGAACCATAGTGAATATTTAGAAATTAGCTTTTTGGTTATAAAGATTGGTATTAGTTCAAGAGGCAAAGTTGATAATGAATTGCAAAACAACAAAGTTGTAGCTTTCCATGAGAGATTTGTGATCCGATGACTTGGAGAAAAGTTATATAAAGCGCCCGTTTTCTGAGCACTTGGGTTGAAACTTATTAAATCCACGCACAAAATTAATCTAACAACGTAATTCAAATTACGCGACGAAAAAAAATGCTATAATAAATCAATCCACTACAAAGCTTATGAGTGACATTTTTGCAGAGCAAGGCTGTATTAGTTTCATGCGTCCGTGCTAAAGTAGTGTGTGTAAGAATTGTCTTCCCGTCCTGAACGTACCACACGGATCTCTGGGCATCCTGTATTGTGTTACGGAACAAGCTAGACCATTAGAATAAGTCTTTGTTCTTTGAAGTGTCAATAAATCACTACGCTAGCCGTTGTCGCACCTACAAACAGCAACAACGAAAGGCGGATACACCAAACACAACCATCACCTGGTACGACCACCATTCTCTCTCAAAAATTTCTAGTTTCATAGCATTTTAAAATAGCTCAATCGGGTAATGAGGCCAAAGAGCATATATCTTCAACTGCTGCATGTAACGCATAATATATAAAAGCATAATATCAAAATTAACTCACGCATGGATTTTTCCGTTGTATGCTTGAGTATCCATTATAACGACAAGATAAGCTTCCAAGTTAAGAGACCAAGCCAAATTTCGCGATGCAACGAGCACTTGTACTGCGCCAGATTTGAATACTTGCTCCACAATCCGTCGATCGCCATCCGACACGCCTTCGTGAAGATATGCCACGCCACTTGACAGCGTTTCGCGTAAAGTCTAAATAACGAAAAAAGTACCTATATATAGACTATTATAAATCATACAATAACAATAATGACATGCGAAATACATGCGATATTATTAATCTGCACATCTATTTGAAGACTACAAGAAATTACTTGAATTCTTACACAAAAAATCGTGCTTGTTTATGCTCGACATCAAATCTCGATCCCTAGAAAATTTAATAAGAATACAGTGTTAAGACATATCGAAACTCATTGTCATCTAAAATATAGAGATGGGTCAGCCAAGTGGATGGGATGCCGTGATGAGTATAGCATACAAATATAGTCTGCCATATGAGCTGATAATTTGGCTTCGGAGGTTCAAAAGCATTTCAGATTTACATAACATTTAATATTACGTCCACAAGTGCCATGAACTTTACAGGGCATGAAGCTTTCTTAAGGACATAAAAAGTTTATTTAGCATGCTCGCTCGCTTAACAATTTTGCAACAAACGATTTTCTATTATCTGATATTAAATTCGCGCTAGGCCGTGAAAAAACGGTCTGAAGCAGCGATTTTTGGCATTGTTGGGGGCAAATGCCAACATTAGTTTAAATTTGCCAAAAAAATGCCCACTAATTTGCTCAGGTATAATCTTACCACCAACAAGAAAAATTTTCCGATTTAGATCCAGAAATACTTTCCCCAAGAAAATTTCCTTCTTGCTCGGCTAAAACATTAACGGGTTTTCATCTGTTGAACTAACACATATGCCAAATTTTACATGTTTTGGGTAAAAATACCCAAAATTTTCCCTGTAGACCTTAAAATTGCTAAAATTTTTTTCCTACGGTACTTTAAATCAGATAAACTTGCAAAATCACCCCCACGTAATTTTAGATGCTCCATGTTCTACTGTAGAACTACGCAGGCCTACAACTCCAGTTATTTTTAGTAGTTTAGAGAAACCATATGGGACTAGTAAGCTGGCATCGGTACCAAATATAACAAGTCTGCAAACTCACACAGTGGCGACTCCATATCGGGAATGGTAGGCGTTTAGAATTTAACTGTTGTCCTTGGTAAAAACGTGCCGACATACTATAATAGTCCGGGCCACCAGACAAAATGTGACGCATCTGGTTTTGTGCCCGCTGGTAATTATTTCTTCCTCCAGGTAAAACGCGCACCTTTCATAAAATATAGAAAGTTCCGAATCTAAAAGTTCTATTAAACTATGTAAACATTAGTTAAAAATTGCTGCGGTGAATTTTGAAATTGCTCCGAAATGTATATATATGCCCACCCATTTGCCCTAATTCGATTCAAAAAAACCCTGGTCTGGAGGCCAGCAAAACAAAACATTAGTGCGTAAACACGATATACAGTGGACAAGTCCAACTGATGCACCCTGTGTATCACAAAGCTACTACCGAATCTGATAACCAACACTATGTATGTTCATTGTTTTAATATATTGAGACTGCTGGCAAGTTCACTTTAAATCGAATCAGTGGCAATTTACAGAAAAATGCTGCACAAAATCGAAAATAGAACCGAGTTTTAGCCCTGGCATTGATTTTATAAAAACACAATAGCAGAGTTAATGTTTGTTGCTGATCTACCAGTTTAGGACTATCACTCTGCCCGATCTGGATAGAGTTCTGGTTACACTGCATTCGATCTGATAGCAACGAATTCGTACTTAATTAAGAACAAAGTATGCACCTACTTACTGTGTATATTGTTTGTATTTTTACACCGCGTCATACCTTTCAGATCCCGTAAAATTCTGCACGAGCTATCGGTTGTGATAGAATTGAATACGCAAGAACATTCCGTATAAATACGAGTAAAACTAGGATCCGGTCATATACGATTAGACGCAATGTCAACAAGGTCTTAATTTGTCTACGTTCGACCTCGTACATCGCAGAACTTAATAATTCAATGTTACTGACGCTGTCACATGAAAGTCGGACGATGCGGTATCGTACATAGATATTGCCAAGCAGCACACCCAACGACATACTGAAGCTATCAGATAATGATGGAGATGATGTTGTGACAAGTTATAAAAACATGAGTTGTGTAAAATTATTTAATTTTAGCTACAAATAGTATCAAGTGATCAAATTCTATACTGCATAGTCCGAGCTTCTAGATAGTCTGAGTGCTTCAACATTTTATAATGATTCAATGTGGCTGCTTACGTAAAAATACACCAGTTTAAAGGCCTCTGAGGCTACTGGTCAGCTTTGACAGTAAAAAGGGGGAGACCGTAACTAGGCTAACGCCTGTAATATTTACAAACATCATTGTCCACAGGTGCCCATAGAGGGTTACCCATCGTACCAGTCCGACCCCTCCAAGCCATATTTACCCCTTCCTTAAAGAATTGCTCAGCGTAGAAGTCGCGCGCAAAATTTTAGCATAAATTGGGAGAAATTGATAGAAAACTATAATTACGATAGCCCAAAACCGAAAATTTCAAGGGTCCGAGAGAACGTGTTTATTACGGGTTAGGCGCTACCATTAAAAGATAAGTCATGCTTTTCCCTCTCCCTATAGAAGAACCCAAACCACAATAATCCCAGCCTTACCGTGTCGGATAGCTTGCCTAGAAACGGTTCTAAATCGTCCAACGATACGTGGAGAAATCTATTAGGCTGACTGTCGGCAGCTGCAAACGTCAAAATGTCGATTGCCGTTAACCGAGACTGCAACAAAAATATATAACGTAAATACAAACAATGGATAATTTATACAAACTTATAAAACCAGTCGTGAAACATCAATATTTAGGCTTACTTCCAACATAAAGCTTTGGTAAGATAGGAATGTCTTTCTGACACAACAAAAGTTACAAGAAATAATCACGTTCTGAAGCTTAGTGGCGATTCGCTTAATCTAGCCGTTTGTTACACATTTTTATCACAATTGCGGTTTAATTTTAGCAGCATAAGAGTGTGAAAATTCTTTTCATTCCTTTCAGTTTCTTTTCTTTGACATTATTATTCCATGCTGACTAGTTATGATAAAGATCATTTCCGCGTTGCCTGGATGCCAACGCGGTTGTCATTAATTTGAAGCCATGAGAAAAGTATTGTCCCTGCCAGACATGACTGTCAAATTTTGAAAAATATCGAATGTTTCTCGAACAAATTCGAATAGTTTTATTTGAACACAGTTCTGTTGTTATAGCTTCTTATAGTTTCTGAACACGAATGTCGACTGTTTGGTAACAAGGAACAAACAAGACACGAACGAACAATAGTCGTTTCTGGCAGCGACTGTGTGCATAACCTGGACTCATGATCGAGTGAAATAATGTATTTACTGAAGCGTCTGCAAAAAAAGAAAAAAGCCAATACATATTTAATATGCACTGACATATAGTAAAATACGAATTCTCACTGACCTCTCACGCTAAACCATTACCTGAAAACTGTGTTGGTGCAAACGTTGTCCGTTATGCAAGACTAAATTTTGCATGCGCCCAGCAATAATCCTCTTTTGTCATTCCCAAAATAAATCGATAATCGAACATTTTTTGGCGATCACACATCCCTCTTCAAACGGTTTAAAAATGTTTGCGTCACGAGCTTCAAAGCGTATGAATACTGTTACCGAACGTTTTAGTGAAACTGTTCCGTTGCTGTTGAACATATTTTTAAAGAGTTATAATCTGAAACTTGCCATTCGGTAACAGTATAAGTATAGCACCAGGCCTAAAATTTTGTTAGCGAACAAACATGCAGACTATGTAGCGCAGCGCGTATCGATTGTTGTTACCGAACATGAATGAGTTATGCGATATTTAATCCAATTTAATAATAATACTGTAACACGCCGCTGTTCGCGAACCGAAGACCGTGGTTTGTTGTTCGTGAACACGGAACACTACTTTGTGCTGGAAGAACATAATTACTTATCGCACTGACATTTGTCGGTACGTAATTTTTGGCGAAGATCAGCGTAAACAACTGGTAGTTTACCCTAAAGTTCGTGAACACACTAATTTAGAGTTCTGATATGATACGTACATAGGCATTTTATATCCAATTGTTTTTTTTGCAAAAAATGTATTTGCTTTCGCGATAAGGAGTTTTATTGTTCGCGAACTAATTTGCGCAAGGGTATAGCAGAAGTTCGCGAACAAATCCACTAACATGTTTACTAACGAGTAAATGTGTTTTGGAATGCGAAACTGACTAGGTCGATGTATTTCAAGAACGTTGACTAGTGCAAAGAATGCATCTTCGAGGAGTTATTGAATCTTTCAGCTCTGAATTTAAACAGATGAGATTTATTTAGAGTATGAGTCGTAGTTAGACTACAAAACTGAATTTTGCAACATGAAATCGAAATTTGACCCAATATCGATAGCGAAAAATCGATGACAAAACCACAGTTTGTTTCATAACAACGGATTGCGGTCACCGATTGCTTTTTGTAAAATAGGATTATGGCTGGGCGTATTTTATGTTTACTGGCGTATTAATTTTTCTTTATATTTTGGGTATGTATCAGTAGAATCCTCTAATCGTATATTACATTTTAGTTAAGCAGTTAGAAGAAGTGTGTGCAAAAGCAAATGTAAAAAACCACTCAATGCTGGATTTCCATCGCCTACTTATGAATACTAATATTACTATGTTTCAAAGCTGTATCAAATACAGTCACGGACACAATTAACAACACACTTATGAGTGTGTGGACGCAAGCGCCCACGCGCGATTATTTGCGATAAGCCTTCATTTCATGCCCCTGGCAAAATCCCTCACCCCCGGTTCCGAATCAGGAAACGCCCGGTTCACGCACACTGGAAAAACCTTAAGTCAGGAAGTTTAAGTATGTGACCCCATGAGTTGTGATTGTGAGCGTTGAGGAAAAAAAACGAAACCACACTTCGATCAGCACAGTTGGCTCTGCGTCATTTCAGTTTGTAACCATTACGTGTTATGTAATGCTACAGCATAAACATAATAGACTGCCGGCGATACCAGAAGCTGGGCTATAGGGTAAACCCTACCGTGTTGAGCTATTACGACTAAAACATGTTTACTGACGCCGACCACCACGGTGCAATTTGCACTGCATAGAAGATAAAAGATTATGTCCGCTAAAATACCACTTTCCGTACAAAGGTAATCCAATAAACCATAATAGATAAAAGAACTATAAATATCAGCTACACAAAACGACAACAAACTAAGCACCTGTTTTCGGCTGGACACAAAAAGAATGACTGGCTTCGGTTTGTTCAAGCCAGAATACTTTGTTATCGAGACGTACGCAGGCTTAGCCATTGCTGATATTCGCGACGCAGTGTGACTAATGTTGAAACCCTAAAAAAGAAATGTAATATTTAAGCTGTATGCGCTAACGTCGCTTCACCTTTCTGGACATTTTTAAATCTAGCTTGGAAAGATTGCTTCAGTAAAACAAACATAGTAAGTACAATTGAACTACGGAACTGTTTTTATTCGCGTTCTGTTATCGTAACGCTTCAAAGTGTTTTGCTTATAAAATTACTATGTATTCGTTACCATTTTAGCAGCAGTTTCGAGGCGAGTGTTAGCAGCAAACACGGCTTCCCTTACCGCAAAATAGAAGGTTCAGAAAACGTCCGCCACACATTGTGAGTAAATCAGGAATGGAACTATTGTGCATATAAAAAGCTAAAAAATTGAAATATATGCTGTGCTTTAAAGTTTTGAAAGATTACGCAACATACGGTTTTGTGGTCCTGTCGTACAACTGAAACTATACAAAGAACAAATTGAACAAGAAATAGTTTATAGCATTGTCTTAATACACAAGAAACTCTGTCATAAAAATAGCGACGACACACGTATAGTGGTCGACAATTCGACGATATAGATACTTTTCGTCGCAGAGTTAATAGTGGTTAGTTATTTTCGTGATCATCCTAGGGTATATAATTTTTACAATTGTCATATTGAATATGAAAATTATGCAATAACCTAAATTCAACAAAAAAACTACCCAGTAACGATGAACAAACCCTAAATAAAACCTAAAATCGTTTAAACCGAAAACCGCAAAAACGTACCCGAAGAATATAGGAGCCCACTACAAAGTTTTACACTTAGACAAAACTTGTAAACAACAAAAACAACTAACATTAATAATCAACTCCAACGAGACTGGTCGCACGTTTGGATGAAAGTTGAAAAGCGCCGACTGCGAACAGCCAAGCCACTGACCAACGTCTTTCGCATTCGACAGCGACGAACTCAGTGCGACAATTCTTATTGGCCGATCGAGTTGCGATGAGATATAACGCATACGTGAGCAGACAACTTCGAGAATCGGCTGAAATTATTGACATACAGAAAGAAATTAGCTAAAATCAGTTACAACGATCAAACCAGTTAGTGCATTGGATATGAGAACGAGTGGATAGATTTAAAATATGTCAAAATGTTGTTCTTCGAATAAGCAAGTTATTGATTCAACTTTGACCCGGTCCAACCCGTCGCTAAATTTATCCACAATATTTCAATGGTTTCAGTAGTACTAGGTTAATTTAACAATGGTTTTAGCAGGCGGCATGGTTGACGTTTCTAACAAGCAGTGTTCTGAATAGTTATTAAAGCAGAGCTAGGTCCCAGCTGGTATGTACATTGTTTAATAATCAAAGGTTGCCAAAAACATTTTTATGCACCGAAATGTAGACATGAGACGGGAAAAATACCGAATTCTGCGTCATCGGCAGCAATCGATATGGATTACATGATATATAATGCCGAACTATTGGTAATTGCTCTACTTAATGAAGTAGAAAATATCCTAAGGTCAGCAATCCACACAAACAAACTATTTATTAAATCCTCAGACGGTTAGATATGCACCAACATCGATTAGAGTTGAACAATATATTTTAAATTGTTGAATAAAGTAAATACACAGTTTTGCAATGAAATATAAATTATGTCACAGTTATCTTTGCCATTTTCGATACACTCGAAACAAAAAAACTTACTCCATCTTCTCCTCCGATCAACTGCAAATCATCACAAATGAACAAGTTGACATTCTGGACGTTCTTACGTTGTTTCCATCGTCGCGACAGTATATCCCATTTTTCGGGCGTTGACACGATGATGTTGCCCTGAAATTAAACTATGCAACGTGATAATAAATCCATAACAAATACGTTATCTTGCAATGCGATTGTACTGCAGCTCGTACAATAATATCATTACAAAGACTCTTATTGTTTCCAGCGAGTAAGTTTATATTCAGCGCAAAACGTTTTAATGCTCATAAGCAAGACAATGATAATACTGTGCTTATACTTAAAACTGCCTGTTAGGTGCATAATTATTATGGTACCAGTGAACGACATGCACTAATCTAGTGAATTGTAGATAGGCTCAAATCATTTCACTCGGGCTGCAATTATTGTTTTATTGAGCTGTTAAATTTCAGTGTCGTCTTTTAATAAGCGCGAGCTTATCAGTTGTTTTCATAGTAGCTACATAAATAACATTAGTGTGTTATAACGGACGTCCTGCATAGAAAAGAAATACGTGGTAACAATGATTGAAAAGTTAATTTTTGAGTATTTTTCTTGATTTTTATAGAACGTAACTATAAGGTAGAAAGCTAGAGAGCGGCGCTGACTGGATTTTAAAAACCTGGCTAGTCCAAAGTGGGGGCGTGAGCCCGGCATTTTCGGCTGTCTCCGGGCAAAAATTCGGGTACCCCCTGCTGAGAAAAACAAACGTCTAAACGCGACAAAATCGGGCAAAAATATTGCCCCCCCGGGCAAAATCCGGCACCCCCCGCAGGTGAGCTGGGGGGGCGGCTCAGGACCCCGGCTATAATTTTATAAGTTTGGACTAGCCAGAAATCCACGCCAAACATTTTACAAAACTACAAAATAAACTTGATTTCCGTTGTATTTTACTCGCAAAATGTATTAAAATCGAAGAATTTCTTTTTTGCAATCAGCACAAGTTTTAGAAAACATGTTTGATATAACGTCAAAATGTGGAGGTAATTTGAATACTGAATTATTTTGGAAATCAATAATAATTTATCAAGAGTAAGCATAATGATTTATGTTAAGCGTCCAACAAAATAAGGGTTACATAAAACCTTTATCAAAAAATCACATTTTGAGATGCACTTCTTGCCTACAACACTGTGGGGACATTAATCTCACAATAACTTGCTTAAACAGAGCTGAAAGGCTCCACCACTAAGCATACGACTATACTAAATTGGTAAAACATGTAATCACCTCAAATATGCATACTCCGTAAGTTATTGATGTCAGCGATTTTAATAACATTGTAAAATTTCACTAATATAGAGAGTTAACATATTTTTAGACTACACATGTGCCCTCCAGAGAAAGTGACAACAATGCTATTGTAAACAAAGCTGCTACATTGCGAAAGAAATTCAAACCGGTTGCAACTCCATTTCTGATTCTGTATCTAATAAAAACAAACGACAAAATTTCATTCATTTAAATGCAATTTCCCTATCGCTGACTGCTGAACTATCATGTTGGCCCTCGAATTAACCGTAATAAAATAACTATACTAACTTTTGCCAACAGCTTCAGATCTGTCCCCGTCTCTCCAGTTAGGACAACAACTTTTTTTCCGAAACGATGCCCAAATTTCGCGGTCCATTCGTTATAAACTCGAGTGGTCATCTCTTCTACTGGATTCACGTATACGACGCGGCCTCCACCTTCAAGATTCGACGAACCGAATAGCCGAAGCATTGCAAATTCTCCGCAAACTGTTTTCCCTGACCCAGTTGGCGCCCCGACAAATACATTGTCGTCGCTATTGTAAAGCGTGTTGAACACTGGAAATTAAAATAAAAAAACATTTTAATTTTCAGCTTCCCATTTACTCAATATGTTTCTGAAACCATGAAGACTTACAAGTTTTGCAAAGAATTTGTTACTCCAACAAGATGGAAAGATATGTAACATTGCATGCAAAAAGTTCGGACTTTTCTATGCACGTAATTAAAAAAACATAAATTCCAACAATTATTGTCACGCTAGCCTCACAGTTCAAAACGGTCAACGAGGAAACACAGTTTCTGCAATCTTACTAAACAACGAAGTATTAGTAACTTTGTGCATCGCGTAACGTAGTACAAACAAAGTTTATAAAACATAATAAACAATTGTCACTAGTGAAACTTTCAACGCAAGCTCAACACATATCGTTTAGAAAAATTACACTAATTCGATAAAGATAAAATTCAATAAACCTTGGGTCTGAATCGGATTGAAAAATTGAACTCGATCGCCATATAAAGCCTCGAACTGTCTATTATGCAAAGCGTTGAGTGGTAACGGTTGCAAGTCAAGCAATTCAGTCGGCGGTGGATATTTTTCCGGAAGTATCATGTGTCGAAACGAGACCGGCAGCACTGTTTCAGAACCTAAAATAATAACGAACTACATATTACACGCAAATTTATATTCTCTTTCATGTAAGCTTGTTGACACGAATGAAAATCCGTCACAATAGTGCACCTAGTTCATACATGCGCGAAGTCCAATATCCCAGGTAGCCAAGCCTTCGCGGGAGGAGGGAGGGAAGAGATCATTTATGAGTTCGGAGCCGCCTCACCATCGGGAGAGGGGGTGAGCTGGGAACCTGTCGGGGGAAAGACGGGGTCGGCGTCTTGCGCCGAGGATGAGTCCGGCGCTACAGGAGGATAGCACCGTACCCTCTATGACTATGTTCGTACAAGTTACCTATTCGCACCCGTTTAAAAAGTCAATTTTTCTACAATAAATGGAGCAATTGGCTAGTGTGCGTTTTAATTTTATAAATTCGATAAAACGTCAAATTTTTGCTCAAATTTTACAGGTCCACTTTTACAATACGCTGAAGACAAAGCTATAGCGACTATAATCAGCGCTGGGTAAATACAAAAGTAAAAACTGGGCACCAACGAATCGCTAAATCAAACATAAAAATAGTCCAGAAGGATACAGCAGTAGCGGATTGCTCGTTACTACCAAAACGTGTGTCACATGACCCGAGCGCATTCAGCATAAAAACTAAAAATTCATACTCGCCCACGCCTGCAAAAATGACACAACCGCAGTGCAAATTTATAAAATACGAAAACTTTATCCGTATTCGTTTCATTTTAGAATGTTAACTTTCCAACGCTCAAATTTTTAAAGGCAAAGCAAAACACTGTGTTATATCTAAAACAGTTTACAAAAATATAACAGGCTGTAATTTGCCTAACACAATTAAGGCCATCAATAAACTCAGACAAGTTTGTACGATCAATTACGGGGTTACAGATTTATACTACACTTATGTAGCTTCTCCACATAAGCGGCCTCTTTTGGAGCCGAATTTCAAACTAAAAAAATTAGCCCCACCAACCGCTTCATTGCGCCTCCCGTAGCCCCGCCCAGAAATTTTTGCATTCTAGGTTTTTGCAGAAGTTTCGGTAAAAATTGCAGGTCTTCAAAATTTTCCATCACCACACCGCGCGTGACAAGTATACTTGAGAGCCACACCCCTTTCCACAAAAGTAGATAAATAAGATTTCAAGCCTCGACCTAAAATTAATTAAAGAAATTTTTGTATATGTAAGAATCTTTCATGCTAATTTATACTTTCTGATTACTGAATATAGATATCTCTCTCAGATACAATAAAGAACGATAAATACTCATGTACAATAACGAATACATACCTAACCATTTATCGGACACTACCCGTATAAAATATTGCGGCGGCAGCGGCTCGAACACCGGCACGAAAAATTTAATCAAATGCTCATCTTGTGCAAATTTCGATTTGAGGAGAAAGAACTCGTGGTGTAAAACGACTTCACCGTCGACGTCTTCAACAAATATCCAAAATCCCTGTAATATGTCAAAAGCAAAAAATTGTAGAAAATTTCCTAATTTGGGACTTGCATTGTATCTTGCAGTTTATTATATTACATATAAATTTTACCCTGCATTATAATCGCACATTCTACAAAAGCGTAAAAATAATAAAAAACATTTTTCAACACAATTTACATCTTAGCCCTATGAAATTATACATCAATGAAATTTTACAAAAAAATTCAACCACATACATGACTGGTACAAATAAATCACGTGACTCGATGCGCAGTTAAAAGTAAACGAACCACTAAACTATATGTCATAAACTACAAAACCATTTGAAGAAAAAGTACAAATTGGTAAGAATGTGCAGAAATGAAAATTGAATGCGTACCGAAAACCTATTATAATTTGAGAAAACCCTAATTCCATGTTTAAAATAGTTGAAATAAACTTATTCGATGCCGGCAAACTTTCTTAGTCAAATTTTTATTACAGGTTTTAAGTCATTTCGTTAGAGATATTTATATCTAATATTGACTAGTAAGCTATACTGTTGTAGCATCCCCTTCTCGCAGTAAATATACAAGACAAATGTTTAAACAGGCAATAGAACCGTTATTGTAGGTCAGAAAACGGTACTAATTTCTATTTCACACGTGCATACCAGGGAGTAACCGGAATTCCGGTTCCGGCGAAAATCGTGTTTCGGTTGCGGTTCCGGCAAATTGCAAAAACCATACCGGAACCGGAATTCCGATTTAAAAAGTTTGTTTGAAATTTTCCGTTTTTTGCTTCATCTGTGATCCAAACATATGTAATACATATTATACAATGATCAAGCTCCAATACAACCAAGCAAAAGAAAAGATTAACTAAACAATTTGACGTTTGAAACGTAAGTAGGGCACATAATTTCAGTTTGAATTTTTCATAATAACCTGCAGGAGTTTGTTAACAAATCAAGCCACGTCGATGCTTGTAGCAGCTATTTTACACATCCAGAAGTCTGTGGGGTACGTTTCAATTAAACCGGTCCAACTCGGTAACAGAGTATGGCTAACAGGGTATGCTTGGCTAACACAAATTGATTCAAGAACCCGCCAATGCGCTTGTAAACTTGGTAAATCAGTCTAAACTGAAGTAAGCTAATGTTATCTGCAACGCAGTTAGAAACTGCTTTCTTGGCAAAGAACTGTATTTATTGAAACTGTGCGAGCAGCATCACAGTGTGTCTCATTTATAGCATTCTGATTAGAAAGTTATCATCATTATCATCTAACTTACGGGCACTGTTTGTCCAAAACTTACGGGCACTAGCCTAAACAATGTCCCTGACCACTGATCAGAAAATTACCTTCTATCTATTATTTTCTCTTAGAATAATATAAACCAACAATTTCAAGTTTCCTACAGAAGACCATGTAACAAACGTATGTGTAGTAAAGGAAGGCGACTGGAGATAGAGCGAAAGTGTGTATTCTACGCTACTTAGCTTTGCAAGTAAGCATATTCGATTTGACGCAGTATACGCAATGGTGTATAGTGGAAAGCATTTTTTACTCTGGGTGTCCAAAAATCGAGATATTTGATCGATAAATAAACATTGTTAGCTTCCTCAGTCTCTTTAAAGTTTCAGAAAGACAATAATACCATCGCAATACATTAAGTTTTAATGTAAAAGCTATTTTAATGCATTTTAAATCCACTATACCTTGATTTCTTCCTTCATCTGTTTTACTATATATAAATTTCGAAGACCAAGTTCCGGTTCCGGATCCGGTTTAAATGGACGGTTCCTGGTTCCGGTTCCGGCAAATTTCGGTTTCGGTTATTCCCTGGTGCATACGGTAGTGTATGACAAAAATAATATTTCACTACTGCTTTTACAATATGAAACTAGATAGCGATAACCAGTTATTTCAAAAATTATTTCGGTTAATTTGTCCATTATGTATGGCGATTGTATGAGAAATATTTTTGTCTATAAATCCTGCCACCCACCGTAACGGATTTGGATGCAGAACATGAGAATACATTTGCTCTCATCGTATCGAGGAACTTGAAAAAGCTGTAACCCATACATACTGGAGCTCCGAGGTCTCGGCGGGTGTAGTCAAGCTCCCAGGTCGCCACAGGCAAGGATAGAGGCTCTTGGGAAGAGGTTCTCCAGGGGATGTTGACGACCCCACCGCACCCCCTCTTCTCCCTCGAGAGGACCTCTTTCAATTTTCCAGTTTTACCCAAATTCCCTTAATTTTTGTTCATTTTCCCCATATTTTTGCCAAAGTTTTCTGCGAAGAGAGGCGCGTGGCCTCAGGAGGGTTAGGGTGGTACCCTCAGGAGGAGCTCGAGGCCTGACAGGGGTTCCCCATCTGAAGCTTTGCTTCGGCATGTATGTAGTAACCTATAGTTAGTCTTTGCGTACAACTAAATTATAAAAAAAATTGTTGCCAAAGTTTAGCATGCGTACCACACAGGCAAATAATAATGTCAGTATAAACCGATAATGCAAAAACGCGTTTTACTGATTAAAAAATCTGGTTAATGGTTAGTATAGCTAGCATGCCAGTTACTAACTCAGTCAACATTTGCAAAAATTTACGGTTTTATGGCATTTTAGTATTATTGATGCTACCCTTTGGCATATAACTCGAAAACTGCTGCCCTGAGAATATTTACCGATACAATACGAGTAGTCCTGAAGGACATATGGAGGTGAAAATACAATTTTTGATTTGCGAAACCACGAAAAAATATTTCGCGTTGTTATTGCGGCAATACCTGAATATAATATTCCCGCCTAACAGGAAACAAAACATAAGCGTACTTTCCAACGTTGAATTTTCATGTTACTCTCCTACGGAATATTTTCTTGCGTGTTTCATTTATTAGTATCAGACTCGTTCGATGTCGGTCGTAAATAATCCCTTTGCTTATATTACGGATAAACAAGCTAACAAACCTCCGAATTTCCGTGCACTTTATCATCCCATTGAAAATCTGGCGTCACAGTTAGCTCAACACGAAGCGTGGACCGCGTAATCGGTTGAATATGCGTTGTTAGCTCGAGTTTAGGAAACTGAAGTTAAGCAACGATAAACGAAATATACAAACGCAATATAATTCAGGTCTGCTGTTGTAGTTTAGCGAAAGAATATTAGCATATAAAATAAAAAACGAATTGGTCTTTATATCATACAATTAAAAAATCCAAATATTAAACAACTAAAACCACGGTATACTTAAAATTTTAATCGAAAATTGTACCGATACCACAAAATTATATTAAAACTGTTGGAATAATTCTAAACACATTTTGCAACCACTAATTACAAACACTGTTTCGCTACTAAGGAAATATATGTGACATGTACTTAGAATAACTTTAAATAACTTAATGGTAATAACTGAAATGATATTATAGTCTGTCATACATGGAAATAAATTCTACAAAGTAAATATATACTGCATTTTACAGTAATTGTTTATTTTGAAGACCAATATTTACTACGCCTCATTTAGAGCTTACAAAAAATATCAAAGCACTTTCACATCTACTGAAATTACAAACATGATAATTTAGTTAATCGTACAAAATTCGTCAGAGTGATTTTATCGAGTTTCGAACGAACATACAACGACACTATGTTGGACAAGCTTAAACTGTCCACGAACGATCAAGAAGAACCATCGGGCAAATTAAATAAAAGACAAAGAGCAACAACAACGAACATCTTTTGAAAAAAATTCAATATGCGATGTATTTTAAATGTCCACAACTAACACAAAAATATGTTAGCCAAAGGCTAAAAGAAACAGTAGAGCATCCGCCATGCTCTTATGTAATACCTGATGAATAAATTTGTGCAATGGTTTTCCCATTTTCGGAACGCGGATTAATTCGCCTAACTCGTTCGGTCCCAGGTCGTACAAACGTTCATATGGAAAATTTTTCTTCTCAATTTTCTTGACAACATCTTCAGGAATCTTTTTAAATTGACGGAGCGGACTCATTGATTGCCACCTAAAACATAATGCACAATAATTATTAATTCATAATATTGTGTAAAGATCATGTTCATTTAACCAATACTGTGTTTGATAGCGCAATTTAGAATAAATATTTACCGTTAGAGTTTGCCTGTTAGAACATGTAGACATTATGCGAAACGCCGTCGGTGACCGCCCCCGGAAACATCACCTTTTCACTGATTGATTTCCGAACCCAGATTTTAGGCCATTAACGAAAAATGCAGCATGACAATGGATGTTGTGACAACAACAAATAATTTCGACGTTAAATTTTACCTATTATAGGACCATAGGGCAGAATATGCTTAAAATTTAATTTCAATTGACCCAGATAGATAGATGAAATTAAGGTAGGTTTATATATAAGTTTCTCAAGTCTAATAACTCTGGTGCAACGTGCTGGGATGTTTCTTTTGCATTACAAGCCACGCAAAGACTGCTGTCCAGTGGGTAGCGAAACAGCCTATCGGAGTCTGGGCGTATTGAGTTTGAATAGGTAGCTCTACGAGGATTTATCACAAACAGGATAGACGGCTTTCAGCTAAGTGCAGCCATATGAGCTGATACCCGCCAGCGAATTGCCTAGAAGCTCATCTGAGTACCTCAGATCTGAGAACCTAGAAGAGAGAGGTAGACAAGGTTCATGTCCAATAAAGGGATGGAGAGAGCCTAACCTTGCCAACTCCACCAATGGTTCATTTCAGTAGAAACCATAGTGTCCTGGTATCCATCTTAGTGCTACTTTGTTGTTATCATGATCACAAAAGTTACTTAACTGTTTTGGCCTCCGAGATTTTTGGTCAACAACGAAAAATGCAGTGATGACAATGGAAACTGTGACAAGAACAATACTAATTTCGGAGTCAAATTATAAAAAATGTAGCGCCCATAATGCAGTATCTGCTTAAAATTTGATTTTGACTGACCCAGAATTAGCAATAATTTCTAGGACTTGTGGGAACCCACCATAATCCCGCATACGAACGTATTTTTTCATTTTTTATGCTCCTTTGTGCATCAATTACTTGATATACGCAACATGCTATTCAACAAATTCAAATTCGTTTAGTTTCCTCCTTTTTACCACTTTAGTATATTACGTGAGGATAGTTAATTCATTGTGTTGTCCAATTTGCCAGATGTTTTGGAACCCAAAAAGCGACATCAATTATTCACAACGGATAATAATTATTAGTCTTACCAGTCGGTATAATATTTTGAGACAATTCATGCGAACGGTCAGGCTATCAGCAGTACGGTCAAATAGGTTACAATTTCGAAAGACTATGACATGCTTGTAGCCATTACTAGCTTATAATTGACTCAATTACTCGCTGGAATTCAGCTATGGAAACCGTCGCGATTCAGCTGCCCTAAGAGGTCGACTGCTGCTACAGCGTCCGTCCATAAACTTGCAGCGGTTAAATTTTTGCAACTTTGTGTGATGTGGCCTTCGTCGCCGATGTTAGGACAGACCTCATCGGTTGAACTATCTATTTCAACCATATACGACATCAGGTACTATTCAGGTTCGTACCTGAGCTGGAATTTTCTAAATATATTAAACCTGTTGCGATTAAAACTGTCCTCATTCGTATTTTTGGGTATACGCAAATAGACTAACCTGTCTAACGGTATGTGACAAACGTAAGTTACTTTGCAATATAACACCATGGTCTGTATCAGTAATTTTTACTGTATCACAATGCGTTCGAGCTTATTTTTTATAGTGTTTCAGTCCATACCAAAAATAGATGATAATGTATTGTCGAAATCTGCGTAAGCAATTATTTCTGGCTTAAATCTATGCTCGTAACTTATAGCATAATGTTCACACACTGCACTATTGATAACTGATTCGTCTTAGTTATATTCTGACAATGCATGCACAAACTGACAACAAAATTTAAAACTTCTGAAAATAATATTATCTCTTTTAACTAGTATCTATGAATCGTTTCAGTTCGTAAGTACGGATATCTCAAAATGTGCGGATGAAATTCATATAAACTCGTATTCAGATTTAGTTTCGCGCCATAATTATTGCTGAGTTACAGTACTCTTCAGAAATGAGTGTCACCGTTGGAACGAAGGAACATCGATCAGAAATCGAACAAAATTTATATTCTCGAACAACACTGGAACAAACTTCGAACAGATCTAGAACAAATTAAAAACGCTCCAAAATGTTGAACACTCTCGAGCCAAATTTTGGAGTTTATCAAACGAACTTCGAGACAACAGCACTAATTTCTGGCGAGTAATGTATAATAAGCAAGATAAGACAATACCAAATTTTATCCATTATTCTATTAATTTGGGTTAAATATTCATTAAATGGTGCAGAATTAAGTATCCATTGACAAAAATAAAAGCTCATGCAAAATTCATTACCAGTCCAGTACAAGTAATCGAATTTCTCTGTTGTTTACTATAAAATTTCAGTTTTACTTACATGATGCAGAATTAAGTATCCATTGACAAAAGTAAAGGCTCATTTCAGTTTTACTTACATTCGTTTATCGATCATTTTACATAATGCCAAAGCTTTTAGCGCCAAGTTTGCCCATCCCCGGTAAAGTATGATTTCATAAATGGCACGAACAAGTCGACCTGCGGATTGTGTGATATAGACCATGTCAGACTGAAGAGCGAAACCGTCTAGTTTCAGTTGCGATATGTAAACTTGAAGCAGAATATTGACCTGAAACAATTTTGTTAATAGTAACCCGGAGCCATACAATATCATAACATTGCACCATGATAGGTACCGTGGACCTCTACTTTGGCGTCTCCAAATAGTGACCTTACATCGACCTCCTCAAGTTACCTCTGATTCATAGCCCCAGATAAATTTTGACGTTCCGGTTCAGGTAATCTGTGCGCTAAAAATTTACCGAATTTATCATATTGAACTAAAAAATATTTAAATTTAGTAACTCTAAAAGCGAAGAGAAACAAAACGAGTTTGGCTACTCTGCGTTTTTAACCACTTTGTAGTGCCACGGTTAGGTTCCTAAGCACAGGTAAAGTCCCATTATAGCAATTAAATACTATAATATACTTGAATGATGGCTTTACTTGAATGACATCGCTATGGTTATTTTAGTCACACATCAAAACGGAAAAACTCTTTATTTCTTCTTCCAATTACTAAAACGATAAAAACTCCTGAAATTTATAAATCACAGATTTAAAGAAAAATTAAATTTGAAGAGTGATTTTACCTAGCAGGGACCTAAGGCTTACCTCATTTGATACATACTCGCAAATACACTCGCTTTCGTCGCATTTGCCAACCCCAAAACCTACAGACACGTTCGAGTGGCCTACATACATATACACATCTATATTTAAAAAGTGGCAAAATTTGACTATTTTTGGTGCCACAATTTACCAAATTTTGTCCAGGAATTGTCCTGTAGTGTTAATAACACATCCGATATGCTGTTAAAACAACAAAACCAACTTCTTTAACGCGTTAAATAACCCTATAATCTACTATTTCATCCACAATCAGCAAAAAAATTTGCTTTGTAAAAATTTTTAAATATTCACTTTTGGGGCATTTTAGAGAATTTAGCATATAGTTTCAAAACAGAAGCTCTGACGAAAATGCATAACAACATAATTGTAGCTCTTGGTGAGAAAATACCCGATGATAAGATTTTTTCGCTGCGAAGCCTAGATATCGAGATATAAGTAGCGAAAGATACCCGGATGGCCAAATTTTAAAAAATCTGACTCTTGACACCTTCGGGACCCGTTTTCACCCGGAAATGTGATAGGCGGGTTTAGCGTTTAATGAAAGAGCACTTTTGAATCAAATGAAAATGTGAAGATCCATCATTCCGGTGATGAGTGATGACCAAACTCCCCGCGATCCGTTTCAATACACATTTTCAGAAAGTAAATAAATATTCAACCAAAGGAAAAGCGGTGGAAGATGCGCTTTTCAGCATGTAAAAGTTTTGTATTAGTGACAATATACCTTAATTATATTCATCCTTTTCTTTTATCGAACTGTCAACAAACAACTGAATACGATGGTATGGATTACCTATAGTCCAGCACGAATATTTCATACCTTGTCACATGTTCTCAATGGGTTTAGGGTCATTGAACCAGATTGCCAAACGGTGTGTCTTCAGTATCTTGGTTATGTACTGCGTTCATGTTATGAAGAACGTTCTATGAATAAGTTTTTCGGTAGGCTGAATACGGCGGTTTTGTTATCTAAAGACCAGCACAAATACTTCTTGCGTTGTCATTTGTTGATTGTTCTAGGATCGACAAGGTTTTAAGTTTTTAATAAGTTAATGGTTCCGCAGGTTTAGGGTGGTATATTCATCAAACACAGCTTGTTACAAGTGATTACACAAAAGGATAACCTATAAATGAAATCACGCTCGCCAAGTGCAACCCTCGCATGCGAGATACTAGTAACATAATATACAAAGTAACCACAAAGCTCCCAAATCAACGTTAGGTAATGTGTAATTTTGGTAATAATTCATGAATCAAAGCGCAATTAGAAAAATGCACAAAATATAACCTGCACGAATTTAAAAGAATAAAGTTAGTTAGAATTAATGCCAAGGCTCAATACAATAATTGCATAATCTTTGACATTAATAATTTTGCGGATTTCGAGTTGGAGGTTACAATACAGACTCCAATATTATAATCGAAATTCAAATTTGAATAAAAACATCTACAGCATCTCTGTTATTTTGTTGTTAAGCGTTGCAGAGTCTCGGATAAATATATAAGTATATATAAACGAACGCAAAAAGTGAACGTTGCGTATTTATAAACAAATATCATTGCATAATCAAATATCATTTATGAATTATTTATCATTTATTTATCATAATTTATAATTTATCATTTATGAAAACGGAAACAAACGTCGTCCTAAACGAATGTTGTTACGTCCGATTTTTGGTCAGCTGATATTGTTCGCTACTGTGGATACGTATATAGTGATCACTTTTGTAACACAGTTAATCTTTGAGTAAACGAAAAATATTAAATCCAATCCCATATTGCTCCCTTCGACACTGTGCTGCACTGAAACATTTTGAAATTCATGCACTTACTTTCGCAGACGGCTCTTCAATGCTTTCTTTCACCGGAATTGGAACGCGCTCGGCAAGTTTCCTTAGTTCCAGTTTTTCTTCCTGCAAGCAAAAAAACAATGTTTTTAGTTAATTAAAAGAGAAAATTAATTTTAGTTATTTTGAATGAAAACATAAGTTACAAGTCAAATTACCAACCCCAAAATGTCTATGCATCACACAAAACATAACTTATAATGAGACCACCAAAGGTATTAGAGTGTCCCTAGCGATAAATGAACAATACCTAGTATACAAAATTTTTTACGTTTATGCACTGCACTTACTCGATTAGAATGCGGCTAAATTCTTACACGACCAACAAAATAATAATAGTATTCCGGAATTTGTAGCCAAAATAGATAAACTCACTTCGCGAACAGTTAAAAGTTTGAATTCCGAAGAAAGCGAAAACACGCGAAACAGCTCAATTTCGCTAAGTGTAGATTTGAGTAGCTGACTATACGTTGCCATCGTATCGTGAGTACAGTAGTAATGGCTGGCAATTCGACCGAGCTCCGTTACCTAATAATAATAAATTTAAATTTATTATGCAATATACTACGATAAATACAGTAAAACACAAATAAGAAGCAGTCAATTATATACTAGTATCTCGCAAGCGAACATAAAATAGCGCGTGGTATCATGTTTAAGTTATCATTTTGTTTATTAACCTGTATTCGGCTATGTTTGCTGTATATACCACCATAAAACCTTTTGAAGCCTGAACCCATTACAAATATTAAAACATCGTCAACACTAAACCCATCTACAGCAACTGACAACTCATCAAGTATTTGCGGTGGTGTCTAGATAACCATGCCATCGTATACAGATTACCGTAAAACCTATTATGTACACAATTCTTGATGACCTGCACGCAATACGTAACAAACAAATAAGTAAAGCATTACATTCTATCTGCAGAAATACCTATATATAGACATTTTTGATGCCGTGCTCGCAATACATAAACAAACTAATGAAATTGCACTACAATAACAAGGTAAAAAACAAACAATACCAAAAAACAAAATTTGAAAAATAGCTATTTCCGGCACATGGTCGACAAACCATTATTCGAACCCACACCGGCACACAAAGTGGTCCCACCAAAAAGTAGTTTTCACCTAAGTTGTAGATCTCAATGAGCTGATTCTGCTAAGCATGTGTCGATTTAAAGCCTGCGTCGCGAGATATGGGCTGCAACTGGTATCCGTATGGCCAGATTTGTTAAAGCACCCTTAAAAACCTGTTTTTGCCATCTGGACCCATAATGTCAGTTCGGGACTGTTCACGTTCAATTAAAGGGCACATCGTCATCACTTTTCCTATCAAAAAATTTGTCGAAAATCCATCCGAAAATGAGTTAGGAATGACAGTGACACACAAAAAAGAAATTTCAACGATTTAACCCTAGCACCCTCAGTGAAAACTCTGCTCCCTTCGCTGGCTCCGTTTCAAACATATATTCATGCAAACTGTTTATGCAAAAGCCGAAATAAACAACTACCAATTCAAATATGGCGACAATTTAAGCGTAAGGCAGAGCAATAACCAGACAAATTCCAACAAAATTAGCCGCAAAAATATTACAGCACCAAACAGAAATGACCGATGATTCATCGCTGATCGCTCATTCGAAATGCAACAGTAGATTCTTGACCATGCCGTAGCTGATAAAAAGTCCAGTATGGTATGGAATTATGTTTTTCAGATACAAAAAGTATACTAATACATTGAGAACATTAAAACCTCGTCGACCCTAAACCAATCGAAAACAACTGAAAACTAACGAAGTATTCGTGCTAGCCTGTAGATAAAAAACATCATAATTCAGCATACCTAAAAACCTATATAATATATATTATATAGACTTCTTGCGTAACCAAACTATCGAAGACAGACTATATTCTGGCAATCGGGTTCATTGACTCTCAACTCATTGAAAACATCTGATATGGTACGAAATATTCGTGTTAGACTCTAGACAACTGGATCATCGTATTCAGCGTACCGAAAACCTAAAGACCATTGTTGATCCTCTGCAAGCACTGAATAACCAAAGAAATGAAAACTCACTACATTTTGGAAATCGGGTTCGTCGACAATATAATACTTCAAAACCCATAAAAATATAAAATATAGTCTAGTTGGACTCTAAAGAGCAAAAGCATCTTATTCAGCGTGCAATATATCCTAATAGGCACTCGCTGTACGATAACAAAAATACAACAGCATGCAGAAATTTGAAAAAGTCGCATCTCTGGCAATGGGTCGATGAGCCATATTCGTGCCCACAGCGGCACAGAGAGTGGTTCCAAAAAAATTCTTAGTCAGCAAAGCTGTAGATCTCGATGAGCTGGCTGATTCTGCAGGTTGTTTCGGATTTTAGATGATAACCATAATACCGAATTTGGCATAGAAATCTTAAAAACATGTTTTTTGTTGTTTTGGTCAAAAAGAGGGGTCGGACTGCTCGCGTTTAATTAAAAAGCATATTTTCATTATTTTTGTTATCGAATAAAAAATTTTTTTTATCGAAATCCGTTCGTCCATATACGAGTTATGAATGATAGAAAAACATTTTCACGATTTCCCCCTTAGTGCCTTTAGTGGAAACTCCTGCTCGCTCCGTTTCAACAAGAATTAATACCTGCTGTTGGCATAAAAGAAATATATATTACGCAAAACCTAAGTATATTGCCTTACCTGAAAATTTCCAGTTTTTTTATCGTATTTTATCAAATTTCCTTTGTCAAGAACAATAGCCGCCGTATGAATAAGATCAGCACGATGTTGTTCCAAGTATGGGTCCGATTTCATCTATCATAAAAACAGATGATAAGCAGGATATAAGATAAGTCGGCGATTAAAATATAGTTATAAAAATTCGCACATATTATCTCTCAAGTGCTTACATCTAATCAAAACCAATCAACAAAAATACATGATTGACATAAAGCCAGGAATAAGCTTAGAGCCACAAACATTGCAACAATGCCAATTTCAACACACATGATACTAATCTGGCATAGATAGATAGATAGATAAAGAAGAGGTGGGTTAGATGCAAGGCACCGTGTTAGGCAACTTATAATTTCTGCCCATTACACATCCCAAAGCTTACCAACTATGCTAGAAGTGATCTAGTTATCTGATAGTCTTCCTGTCATGTTAATGTATCCTATCAACTTACAGGGGCCTTCTTTGCTGATATCTTAAATAGTTACGTTGTCTGAACCATAAACTATATTTCTTTGTTGCTTCCATACTTTACAATCATACATGAAGTGATTGACCGTTTCTGGTACACTACACTCGTTACAGTTACGTGTTGGCGATAGTTTCATCTTGAACATATGATCGTTCAATACACTATGGCCCGTAACTATCTGCATGCATAGTCTTCTCTTGTCCATACGCTGTAGGACTCTAGTCCACTTCTTGTTAAAGGCTGGAAATATCTGCTTAGTCTGCCTACAGCCGTCATAGTGGATCCACCTGTTCTCCATTTTTAATTCAATTTTTTCCTTCACGTAGCCATAAAGATAACTGGCTGTAAGTCCGACTACAGGTTCTGGTCCTTGAAAAGGGGTTAAGGAGCCTCTGCGAGCAAGCTACCCCGGCTCCTCATTACCCCTTACATCGGAGTGACCTGGAACCCATGCTATATTAACCTTGCACCTTAGGCACAGCTCGTCAAGAGCTTCCCTACAGTCTCGCACAAGGCGTGATCTAACGTGAAAACCATTTAGAGCTAAGATCGCAGCTCTGCTATCTGAAAATATCCATATCGTCCTATTTGAATCTATCTTGTCTAGTAGGTGCCTGACCGCCATGATGATGGCAAACACCTCAGCTTCAAATACTGTGCTGTCTTTCCCAAGAGGAGTCCATAGTTTGTCACCATCCACGATGGCACCTGCTCCTGTTCCGATAGTTCGATTGCCAACGGCAATCTTTGAACCATCTGTAAGCAAACCACACTGTTTTCCTCAACTGTGTCTTCGTACCATTCTAGCCAATTGCCTCTGGAAGGAGTATACATATTCCAGGTCGGTCTGTCTCTGACCTCCAGTAGCATAATATCAGATGGTTGCCTGACTACGTCCGGAGGACGAGCATCCTAGATAATGTGGTGTCCTGAACCATCTGGTTCCCCTCTCCATAATCCAGTGGCACGAAGCCTGATATAGTCTCTTATGACTGACTCCTTTATCTCTAGATCTATCGACTTCAGACCAAAGGATACTTCCATACCAATTGTACGTGTCGATTTCATAGCTCCTGAGATCATCAGACATGCTAATCGCTGAACTCTGTTCAGTTTCGCGGCTGAGCATTTAAGTTTTGCTCTATGCCACCACACCAAACAGCCATACTTAACTATAGGTAGAGTTATGCTACGATGTATCCACTGGGCTACCTTTGGTTTCAGGCCCCAGCTCTTACCTATTGCTGACCTGCAAACCATTAAGGCATTTGTGGCCTTTGTGATAGCATAATCTTTCTGTCTATTCCAATAAAGCTTGGAATCAATCATAATCCCTAAATATTTGACCTCATTGACAACAGGTATAGAAGCACCAAACACGCTGACGCCTCTGGTGACATGAGGCACATGCTTCCGGCTAAGCACCATAGTATGGCATTTTTGTCCGTTAACTTGCAGGCCATTGGGCCTACACCAATTTTCTAAATTACTGACGGCTGATGACAGAGCCTTCTCTGTTATAACGGCTGAACTAGCATAGGCTAGTATGACTAGACCGTCTGAATATGCTTGAGCATATGTACTCCTACCATTCAGCAATTCTAACAGCTCATCAACTACCATAGTCCAGATAACTGGGGATATCACACCACCTTGCGGGCAGCCCCTCGTCACACTGTATGTCACGGAGGCGCCCCCAGGTCGCATATAACCACGCGCTGGTTAAGGAGGTTTTCTAGCCATCTTCTGACTGTTGAATCTATGGAAAATCTAGTGAAGACTCTTTTGAAGGCACGAAGATTCGTGTTGTCGAAGGCCCCTCCTATGTCAAGGAATGTGGCTATGACAAATTTCTTCGAGCTCCAAGGATTCTCTATCTTGGTAACAAGTTCGTATAGAGCTGTTACCGTGCCCTTGCCCTTCTGATAGGCATGCAGTCTACAGTCGAGGCCGCGACCAGTCGCGATAGATTTCCTAAGATATCGATCTACCATTCGTTCTAGTCCCTTGAGAATGAAGGAACTTAAACATAGAGGTCTATACGACTTGACATCTCTGTAATCATCCTTTCCCGGTTTGGGAATGAATGTTACCCTGGACCTTCTCCATCCAAGCGGTATATATCCACTGGATATGCTCGCTCTGTATAATTCTAGCACTGGCGTGCTGATGGTAACCAGACCTGTCTGTAACAACTTTGGGTAGATGCCGTCAAGGCCTGGCGACTTAAAGGGACTGAATGGTCTGATAGACCAGATCAGACCCTCCACTGTGACCACCTCACCCGCGATATATCTACCACTTCCACTAATACGAGCACTGCTACTGACTTGAGGCAGTACCCCGGTTGGGAAAGAACCAGGAAAATGAACCTCACACAGTCTTTCTAAGGTCTCTTCTTCGCTTGTGGTGAGATTACCATCTTGTCTTCTAAGGACATTGACTGTCCTACTTCGGTCCTGAGATAGGATCCTAGCTAGCCTGCAAGTCTCTTGGTGTTTCTATTCCACCACAGAAGTTTTTCCAAACTTCTCTTTTTGGTTTCCGAATGATATTCTTGTATTCATTCTGGCGTCTTCTGTAGACAGTCCAGTTGTATTCGTATTCATGACGCTGAAGTCTACGAAACAAGCGCCTGCAGTCTTTCCGCATACCTTCCAGTTCGGCAGTCCACCAAGGTGGTTTGCCCTTCAAAATGAATTCAAAATGTGGCATCACTTTTATAGATCACAACAACCATCACACAAGTATTCAAATAGTCTACGAAATGGTGACAACTGGATACCATTAATCGGATAGATAATTTGTTTCACCCACATACCAGGAAAGCCGAAATATTATTCCACATTTTAGATATTTGAATATTCCACTTATAAACATCTTTAGCATATTTTCGCATTCGTTAATACCAAAATTTACAATATCTGAATCTATATTAAAAAAAATTATTACTAAAGTAAATTTCAGTATATAATGGGTTCCGTGGCGCACCACAAATAGAATGTAAACCATTTCTAGTTCAGTCAAAAAAGGATTTCTACATCGACAAAAGCAGCCTAAAATCAAATTTCATGGGTCTCAGCTACAGCAACCAATAGACACTTGATATGTATCTTGATATCAACATTATTTCCATTATATCTCCATTATGGGCAAGCTATATACATAGGTGCCCATATTCGGGAGGTAGGAGGAGTTATCGCTCTGTCTTATTTACCCGAGCTTCAAGCACTTGTCAAAGCCACACGAAAACCTTACCAAGTACGAACAAACTTACAAATATCACGAGAATTTTCGAAGAGGAAGAATTTTCCATTACCGCACGTCTAACGCCTCCTCCTGCCCACTATGCGGACGGGTCTTGGGCACTAACGACTGCAGGCCAGCTACAATCGGTCGAAATCTTACCTCGAGCAAAGCTAAATTTCTAGCAGGATAAATATTAATTATATGTGTAAAATATATGGCTGTCTAAATGCAATAAACAAACCTAAATTAAATGACTATAAGCGATGATACCTGATCATGAGAAATGCCGTACAGCGTCGGTGATCGAAGCATTCTGACGTAAAGATACGTATACGCAAGCCACTCGACGGCTTCACGGACGTTGTTAATTGTGCCCAAAACAATTTCTGCATTCAATGTATCACTCAGACGACTGATCAGCTGACTTTCAATTGGAAGCTAAAAAGCTAAAAGTGTGTATGGCAACTTGATCGCCAAAGCAGCAGTATTATGGACATAAACTAAAAATCACGGACGCATTACAAGAATAAAAACGTTATTAGATTGAGTTTTCATCACATTATATTAGCGATTTCTTTAAGTTTAGGTTGAGAAGCGGAAGCTAATTTTTACCCTCACGAAAAAAATCTACCCACCAGCCTAAAATCCCCCTGCACGGTTTTTATACTCACCACCCCTCCTAAAATAATGTTTTTATGACAAACCCGGTAGAAATTGTTGTTATTCAGCATTTTTTGGCAACCATGTTTTCCACACTTAAACGTTTTTGAAGCCAGTATTCTGCATGAATGCCGACAGCTAACACATCACGAGAAGGTAAAACATTCACTGTTCTGAATTTTCACCCAAAAAAATCTCTGATCAATCTATACGGAAGACTCCATTGCAATGGATAACGTCTGTAAGTTTTAGTGACATTTTCTATTACAAGTCTAGGTTAACTGGCGTTATATGTAGAATATATTTTCAAGATTATAAAAAAATTTCACATTACTGTCGTACTTGTTAGTTGAAAAAAGCGGCTTTGTTACGATTATACGAAGCGGCATAATATTAATACAAGCTATAACACGTTGTCTACTTACGAATAATACAGCTATCTCATTTTTAAGAAACGCATACTTGCTGGTTCATCAGGCTAAGATAATATTGCAGCTCACTGTGGTTTGTTATCATGATGCCCTTGCCTTTGGTATCGTATTGCGGTCGACCAGCACGTCCCAACATCTTAAATTACAAATAAATATAACAAGAGAAATAAACGCCCTTCGCGGGCAAGGAAAAACAAACCCTCTGCGCAGATTGCTACGACAGTCAAGATATTAGAAAATTGTTTTGAGTTGATTTTTACTTTAGGTATTTTGGAAAAATGTTTTTAAACGCTAAAACGTCCGCGGACTATCCGCAAACTTGAACAGTTTCGAGTAACATTTCCAAATAATATAAACAAATGTGACTATATCGCACTTCAGAGCCTATAGTATTAGCACAAACATCCATTTTTCACCTAACTAGATAATTTTACTTGAAATAAGACGCATGAATTCGATCCCAGAAGACAAAATGCTCTTTATCTGGCATGTTCAAAAGGCTGCAGTCAGAAACTTTTCGTCATCTTTACCGACAAGCACATCATTATATCGGACAGAAACAACGCAGATCATTGAGAAAAAGAACTTTTCTGCAACGTCTGAAGTTTAGGACCGAAAACAAAGCAAATGATGAGCATGTCAGTATCAAAGAATGGATAGAAGCATCATCATACTGCACCACCAGCATGGCGACTGTACATAATTGTAAAACGGTAATTTCAAATAGACAAATTTTCGATTAATTAAAATAGTATCAAAGATTTTAGCTTATAAAAAGCTTCTGCTTAGTATGGCAGTCAAGTCGCGAGATTCAGATTAAACATTATAAGATTTTTTAGTTCAGATTTAAACCAAACTGAGCAAACCTGCAGGGAGTGACGCAAAGCATAAAAGAATTTCATAATGTCGTTTTACGGGTTTTCTTCTTCACTAGTACCTGCAGTTCAGCGTCATAAGCTTAAACGCTTATGTTACACAAGAAAAGCGGACAGCTTGATGAAATTAAGTATGATTCTCGATAGTGAAGATAAAAATATATAAATTGTTTTGTATTGTACGTGGAAAAATTCGTAATTGTGGCCTGCCCACGATGGGGCGGCATTGGATGAACTTATCACCATTTTTCAAAACTCTCTGATTCATTAAATCTTCCCCACATTCGATCATCATATCCCGACATTGCACATGTTACACCAAATCCATGGTGAGTTAATGCTCTTAAATTTAATACATAATATGCTTTCTGCACACTAAATATTTTTTAATTAATTACTACTAATATTTACATTTTATTACAGCCAATAAAATTTTTGTACAGTTACAGGCATCTCAAAACAGTTTTGTAGATAGTATATTAATTTATTCTTCCACTTTAAAATTTCTACCGAAAAGAACATAGGTGAACCAAAGTCCCCATACTTCGGAAGGCTGTCCCAACTCTACTTGTCGCATTTCTACTCAAAAACAATTATTATTTTCACGAGAATTGTAAAATTTATAACTATGGCGTTCTCTGAGACACCCAGCTCCATCGAGTATACTTTGACTTATCCTCCAACTCAGCAGACCACTCATATGTAATTTGACAAACACCTGGAACACAATATTTAACACAAAACAAAGTAACAAGCAGAAAGCTATCCATTTCATGAACTACCTTTCCGTGATTTTGGGTACTGCTGTTAGTAAGTTTCAATTCCTCCACTTAGAATTTTGACTTTATGATGAATCAAATTCAGTTCTTTGTCAGATTGTTTTAAAAGTTTGGGGAAACTACATACTAACAGCATTAGGACCACAATCACTGCGAGGTGAAGTGTCGAATTCTAGGATCCTGACTGTGTAGGTAAACCGATAAGTTTCGACTCTCAGGTCTGACGGAAAGTATCTAAACATACCTAACTTATTTCAATACAGTCAGAACCATCGAATTATCCTTGCTATCTAAAAACGATACTTATCGAGCAGAATAATTCAGACGTCCGAGGAAAAGAACTTCCCTCAAAATCCTGAAATCCTGCATCGACGTCGGTCAAGTATTGTATTTACCAGCATCAAAGAATGGATTGATGATCTCATCATTCTGTAGGGATAGTTCTTAGATTTTGCCTCGTTTTCAAAATGGTGTCGTAAGTACAAAAAAATGACCATACAATCCGGATATGAGTTTCGCGCAAAAGATTACGACACAGCACATTACTCATAGGCCAAGTAACATACCTGCATAACGTCCAGCGCGCCAAGCTCAACCCATCGACCTTTCTCTGGTGAATACACCTGGGTCCCTTTAATTATAACCGTATGAGCTGGAAGGTTCACACCCCAAGCCAATGTAGCTGTACTAATTAAGACTTGAATGTGGCGGTCTGCAAACAGGTCTTCCACAAGCGTACGGTCCACCCTACAAAAATTAATATAATTTCGATACTGTAAAACATATTATGAAACACACAGGAGTGATACAATTTTTATATCTAATTGCGGTAAAATGAAATAAAACTAATTCCGGCAACATTCCTCATTGATGAGACCATGTAGTTCGACCAATAATTAGATTTTAAGCAACATGTTGTGTAATGTTAGCAATGGGGCAATCACGAGAAATTCCAATTTTGTTGTTCATGAGCAAAAACACTGACATAAAATGACGCTAAAATAATATATACAACTCATTCCTCACACCGATCCAGCGTTATCTACTTAGCATTAAGCAAAATACTTGTAAACTCGATATAAACAGTAACCTTGAGACCTACCACCACTATTGACGCTGGTAATTTAAATGTTCTATGAGTGTATAATACCTTATTGAACTAGCTCCTAACGCTTACGGCGACGGCAGAAAAAGTTTAACCCATATTTGTTTGCCCACTATTTTGTTTGTATTTATAGCACGATTATAGTAAAACATTATGTATTTATCTAGAACAAAATAAACAGGTTCATAAAAGTGAAAAAGTTACCTAGTCATACCGGCGTGATGGATCGCAAATCCATATGGTAGAAGATCTTTAAGCTCCCCATTTTTCACTTGTTCAGCCTCGGTTCGCAAAATCTCGGTGCTCGCGGAGCCTTCGCGAAGGAACATGCTCAGTGTATCTTTTTCCAGGCACGCGTCACGGACAGCACGTGCAGTTTTTCCAGTTTCCTTGCGCGAATGTACAAATACTAATACCTTAAACAGTAAACAACAGCAATTAATATAATTCACGCAGTATAATATTTTAAATGTTTAATAAAACATACAAAAAGTTAGACGCTAAAACCATTCAGAACACCAAATACCGGCTCGTTTTTTGAATAACTTCAGTGCCCGTATGACCAGACGATAAAAATATAATCCGGGCTTTCAAAATATGTTTAGAATATAATACGAAGTAGTACGTTAACTCACACAAAATGAGATATGTTTAGAATATAATACGAAGTAGTACGTTAACTCACAAAAAATGAGATATGTTTAGAATATAATACAAAGTAGTACGTTAACTCACAACAAATGAGATATGGTTTAGAATATAATACGAAGTAGTACGTTAACTCACAAATAATGAGATATGTTTAGAATATAATACGAAATAGTACGTTAACTCAAAAAAATGAGATATGTTTAGAATATAATACGAAGTAGTACGTTAACTCACAAAAAATGAGATATGTTTAGAATATAATACAAAGTAGTAAGGTAACTCACAAAAAATGAGATTTGTTTATGATATAATAAGAAGTAGTACGTTAACTCACAAAAAATGAGATATGTTTAGAATATAATACGAAGTAGTACGTTAACTCACAGAAAATGACATATATGTTTAGAATATAATACAAAGTAGTAAGGTAACTCACAAAAAATGAGATTTGTTTATGATATAATAAGAAGTAGTACGTTAACTCACAAAAAATGAGATATGTTTAGAATATAATAAGAAGTTGTACGTTAACTCACAAAAAATGGGGTTTGTCTTTGGCGTTTTTAATTTATCCAATTCATAACGTTGTTTGGCTGGCAGTTTTCAGGTTCCTTGGTTCCAAACCCAAAAAAATTTCTACAGTAGGAAAGATCGTCTCCAACATGTGACAAAAAGATATTTTTTGAGAATTTTACTTCGAAACTAAAAATTTCATAAGATATATAAATCTTTTCAAGCATTATTTTACAAATTAGCCTTAGAATATCGGCAGTATTCCAGAGGCGATGTACTAACCATTTTAATGACTTATACTGGAAAATATTTAAATATTGTACAATATTTAGATTAGAAACCTTCCCATAAAACCAGAGCGCCTCCAATTAGCACAACATGAGAAAATCTGGCGGCTCTTGTGTCGATGCAGGATGAACCTGATTCATGTGTCCTAACAAAATTTTCAGCGAAGAGGCCACCGCATTGGATGCATAGTGGAAATAATTTCACTCGCGCCAGTCGAATGGCGACAACAGGCAGGCACGAAATGTCGATTGTTCACATTAATTAACTTTCTGAGCACATTTCAAAAAGGGGTTAACAGAGATGCACATGGCGTACAATTTACCTACACCGGCATAGGCCATTATATACAGCACGCAAAGAAAATAGGAGTTTAGAAGCAGAAAGAGAGATAGTTCCATTCAAAAACTACTTTACCCGCCAACAAACGTGAAAATAATTTCTTTCGCTCTGACTGTAAACTAGTAGAGGAAGTGTCATGATAAATGTCCTCAGCGCTTAAACCTAGGATTTAAAAATAGTGTTTCGGACGGCAACGGTATACTAATTGCAGGCTGACAACGATGAAAGATGCGCGTTGAACTAGGTAAATAATTCTACCGACCGCTATTTCACATCAAACGAGATGAATCCGCTATATAAAATTTTTGGAAATTTCACTTCTTCGACACTGTAAAATCATTATTCTTACGTATGAAAATGATGCTCTGGTGTTTAGCAGTGGTGTAGCACTATTGAAAATATATAACTTAAAATGCCGGAAAACTGTATATGGTCAAAATGGTAATGTTCAATGAGCGTTAGATTTCGATGATTTTCGATAACTGCAGGATGACAACGAAAAAAAATACGCGTTGAACGATTTAAATAACTCTACCGACTGCTACTTCACGTCAAACGAGATGAATCCGCTATATTGAAATTTTACATATTATTTAACTTTTTTGACATTTTAAAACCATAATTCTTACGTATGAATATGATGCTCTGGTGTTTAGCAGTGGTGTAGCACCATTGAAAAAAATATAACTTAAAATGCCGGAAAATCGTATATGGTCAAAATGGTAATGTTCAACGAGCGTTAGCTTTCGATGATTTTAATAATAAATCAATGGAGTAGCGCCAACGCATTTATTTGGACATACATTTTCATGTAGGTTTCAGCTTCAAAATTTGCTCGCAACGCAGTCGGTATCTTACTTACTTGAGATTTGCCAGCGTAGTCCATTATCTTTTCGTACAACACTTCGTTCATAATTTGATACCGCTTCATCGCCTTTTTGTCTGTTATGCCAACATATTGTTGTTCCAATGGCACAGGTCTAAAACAGTTCCAATGACACAGATCTAAAACAAGATAATCAAAAGGATACAAAATGAAAAATATAAACTAGTAACTCGCAAGCGAGGGTGAAACGTACAGCGTAAGCGAGGGTTTCATTTTTATGATTTGGTTTTAATCACATGTAACAGGCTGTGTTTGATGTATATACCACTATAAGACCTCTTGAACCCAGAACGCATTGAAAATCTTAAAACATCGTCGATCCTAAACCCATGGAAAACAAATGACGACGCACCGACTATTCTGTAGCTTATCGATGCTAGATTCAAGTTTCTGAGATTGGGTATTCATTTTTGCCTGTGTCTCAGGATATATGCTGAGAAACACTGGTATAGGTATGGCCAGATTTGTCAGAGAACCCTTAAAATCAGTTTTTTGCCATTTGTCTCCAACATAGGGTCGAAGCTGGTCGCCTTCAACTAAAGGGCACATCCCCGTCACTTTTGCTACGGAATAAAAAATATAACTAATCCATCCATAGAAACCGATGAAAAAATTTTTTGACGGCTTCCCCCTTAGCTCCCTCAGTGGAAACTCCGCTCGATCCATTTGAACAACAAAGAACTGATACACATTGACAAAGAGCTCCGAACAAAACTAATAATTTACTTAACTCACCAGCGCAATTTCGAATGCATATCATTTGTTAACAAATTTGTTAATTTAAATAATTCCATGGAGACAAGGAATATGCCCTCAAACTAAACTAGTAACCCTGTCGAAATTGCAGAACGTAGTGAAGCGTAGGTACACATGTGCCTTTTGCGTAGTCAGCCAATCAGCTCTCGATAGCACAAGTGGATATTGTATATGTGGATATCAAACACTACCGCATAAGTTGGAACAAAAATAACACCAGCAATAAGTTTCCCATGCAACAATACCCTCAAGTGCTGGCTAGTCCAAACTTCGGATATTATAGGTGGGGGCCTGCTTACCTGCCGAGGATGCCTAATTTTTCCGGGGTCCAATTTTTTAACGGATTTTGTCGCGTTTAGACGTTTAATTTTCTCAGCAGAGGGCTTTGAGCCGGGGGTACCAGAATTTTTGCCGGAGGGTATGAGCAGGGGGTACCTCCGTTTTGCCGGGGGGGGCAGACGAAAATGCCGCCCCCACACTTTGGACTAACCAGAAGTGTAAGCTGTCCGCCTCCAAGGAAGTAACAGTAAAGTTAGGAATTTTGGGTCGATGAACCATGGGGGGCGTCATACCCCGTAGCCACAGAACCATGGATCACTGAGCAAAATCAACACCAGCAATGAGTTTACCATGCCCGAAAATCCCAATTAAACCTTTTCAGTCACCCAGGACGTCAGAACAAATTTCTAATTTTGGGTCGCGGAACCACGAGGGTACCATACCTCAAACGCCATAACTCCAGAAACCGGAGCCTTAATGGAAAAACAAAAGAGGCATCAGCATTTACCAATTTACTATGAAATGAAACAAACCACAGAAAAAATTCTAAGTTTAAGATAAAAATAACCTTGCTTTCGTGAAGGGTACTAAAATTTGGTAAAAAAACTCATATTTTGCACCTGACCCCGGAACCAGGCCTCAAATCAAAAAAATGTCCGTGTACACTGTCAATGGACTATGCCGGTTCGAATGAGCCCAAGGTCATGAAAATCGTTCAAAATGTTCCCGAGTTATTGCCGATCACACACAAACGGAATTTAAAAGCTTTCGCCCTGCATCACACAATATCCACTACGTTACACTACGATTTGACGGCAACAGCACTACACTAAATTTAGGAACAGCTAATCGCTAGCCGATGTTCCAGGATCGAAATTTAAATATATATATTTTTTGGACTTCTGTTCCATGGCAATGAAATATTCGCATACAACATGATATCAGTTTGACAGGGAGTAACCGGAATTCCGGTTCCGGTTCCGGCGAAAATCGTGTTCCGGTTCCGGTTCCGGCAAAGGGCAAAACACATACCGGAACCGGAATTCCGGTTTAAAATTTTTGTTTGAAATTTTCTACGTTTTTGCTTCATCCTGTAATCCAAACATATGTAATATATCTTATACAATGATCAAGCTCCAATACAACCAAGCAAAAGAAAAGATTAACTAACCAATTTGCCGTGTGAAACGTAAGTAGGGCACATAATTTGAGCAGGAATTTTTCATAATAACCTGCAGGAGTTTGTTAAATCAAGGCCAGGTCGATGCTTGTAGCAGCTATTTTACACATCCAGAAGTCTGCGGGATACGTTTGACTTAAACCGGTCCAACTCGGTAACAGAGTATGGCTTACGCAGAAGTACTTAGGGTATGCTTGGCTAACATAAATTGCGTCAAGCACCGGCCAGTGCGCTTGTAAATTTGGTAAATCAGTCTAAATTGAAGTAAACTAACGTTATCTGCAACGCAGCTAAAAATTGCTTTCTTGGCAGTGAACTGTATTTATTGAAACTGTGCGAGCAGCATCACAGTGTGTCTCATTTATAGCTTCTGATTAGAAGGTTATCATCATTATGATCTAACTGACGGGCACTGTTTGTCCAACGCTAGTCTAAACAGTGTCTCTGACCACTGATCAGAAAATTACCGTCTATCTATTATTTTCACTTAGAATCATATAAACCAATAATTTTAAGTTTCCTACAGAAGAACATGCAACAAACGTATGTGTAGTAAAGGGAGGCGACTGGAGACAGAGCGAAAGTGTGTATTCTACGCTCCAAGTTTTGTAAGCACATTCGATTTGACGCAGTATAAGCCATGGTGTATAGTGGAAGACATTTTTTGCTCTGAATGTCCAAAAACCGATATATTTGATCGATAAATAAACATTATTAGCTTCCTCAGTCTCTTTAAAGTTTCAGAAAGGCAATAATACCATCGCAATACATTAAGTTTAATGTAAAAGTTACTTTTTAATGCGTTTTAAATCCACTATACCTTCATTTCTTCCATCATCTGTTTTACTATATATAAATTTCGAAGACCAAGTTCCGGTTCCGGTTCCGGATCCGGTTTAAATGGACGGTTCCGGTTGCTGGTTCCGGTTCCGGTTATTCCCTGCAGTTTGATAAATATGAATAACTTGAGTTACGAGACAACAACCTATCCCACAGGTTAACCCGTGACATTCTTTTTTACTCTATCACCAATATTGAAATGAACCATTTTATAAAAACGTTAGGTTGGTAACAATTAATTTTAGCACAGCCATATTTGCAAAGCACGTACAAGCTTAAAAAATGTTACGAATTGTTTTGTTCGAGAATACCCAAAAATAAAAGAACGTTGAGCGGACATCATCCAAAAGTAATTAAATAAAGTAATAGTTTCCAAAGACATACCGAAACGAATTATCGAAATAAAACAAATTTGTTTTCGGATCAACGCGAAGGAACGTAGCAACGTCTTCATAATTGGGTAGCGTGGCTGACAAGCCAACAAGGCGAATTAACTCCTGTGTTTGCTCGGCGTTACGAATAGCACTGAAATGGCAAACATTAACAAAACGTCCGCTTAGCATCTTTGAAGTACATATGCTAAAATTTTAAATGCCCAATCCAAGTAAGACACACATTAATAGTACAAATAGTAAGTACTAGTGAAACCTGAAATGCACCAGTTAGCTAAATTAACAAAAAGTGTAAGCGTACGCCAAAATCTCAGATGGGATTAAAAAACCAAGGAACACAATTACTATAATTTTACTATGAATACTGAATAGTGAATAGGTATATAAGTTAGAAAAAATCTCTTAATTCAAATTGGAAAAAGGAACACCTGAACCTTTGAAAACTATATTTAGTCTCATTTTTCAATCATAGTTTCTAAATCATTTTTTGTGTATCGCATTTTTTTGCGTTCATTATAAAATAAAAAATGGTTTTTCAGTTCTAACAAAGCCCTTTGTATTTGACTCACTAAAAATCGATAACAAGTATAGAATATAGCATCCCTCTGAAAGATTTTTCTACCATATTCACTATTTCACTCGCCAAAACATAAAAAAACATGCAAAACGCTGAACCTCTTACGGCAAACCCAAATTTATATTCAGTCGCAAAATTAACAATAACAACAGTGTTTGTACCATCCCTCAGTGAATTCTATTTTTTGGCTACGTGCAGCTGTAAATCAGGAGTATCTGCTGTTCGTGTATAAGTAAACCGTTTGTGTATAAGAAACCCGTACTTTTTGAAAATTTCCGACTATTGAATTCTGAGTGAGTGAATGAAACGACCGATGCAAAGAATTCGCACTGGCCAGAGGATAAATTTCGAAGGTGTCCGTCCATTCCTGGTTTTGGGCTGATATAACTCAACTTTGGCTGGGCGAATTGACTAACGCGACAGCTCATTTTAAAGCTTGAAATCTCTATTTGTGTCCTTGTTGGCTCGAGTCCCGACCCCCACCCGAGAAACGGGATTAATAAGTATTTTGATGACCAAAATTTTAAGTTAAGCCATTATATGATGAATAAAAGACTGGTTTACGGGTACAATGTATACTGGAAACATAAAAAATAGATTAGTCATCGATCGATCAACACAAAAAACATTATGGCAAGACTTCCGTAAAAGAACATGGCCACATGTTCATCAACACGGCAATCCCGTTTTAATTTGATCCTCATATTACATCAAGACACATGTACAAACACATTTAAAACAGGCGCAATGCCAAAAAAATAATCCAAAAATCTAAAAAATATACGTACATGGAAAAAAATCTACGTCAGGTGCATTTTTGTCCAAAATAGACTGGTTTCTGGACCATTACTCGAGAGAGTCAAGATATCTTAGATCTGTCAAGTTCCCGCACTATTACTCGAGACACATCGAACAGTGCCTTTTGAGCAAACTAAATCGAAGTGGATAATAAGTTATGGCTGTATGGAAAAAAAGAAAGGACGGAAATACGATGAACAATTTTCAAAATGGATTCGTTTGCGGTAGCTAAGTAACCCGTAATCCGAATAGGGTCAAATAAAGAGGTACTGTTCGACTCCTTGTCAAAGGTAAGTCCGTATCAAACTAACATCAGTCGCCCAAAACCACATCCTGAGAAACTATAGCCCAAATACCTCCTCACTAAAAAAGATCATTAGACTGACATTACGATATATATAGTCTCATTGGTAATCTTCGAACCAGGGGTTCTCGGCTTCCCTCCGAGAAGCCATAGTATGATGAATAAATTTACTCTAAATGTCGCCAAATAAAAACAAAATACAGTGTGAATATAATTCAATGCTGATTCAAAAAATCAAAACCATATTCAAGACTTGCATATATATTTTCATAGTCCAGGGCTCACCATTCTTAAACAATACTCTAGGACGCAACCACGTTTTAATCATACATTTTGGTACATACACGTAGCTGTCAAGGATATTCTGTTAATACAAAATACTGGTTATCTATAATTTGTGCAAAAACAAGAATATCCCTAGATACTACGCTCGTCATCGTCTTGATAATAGTGTTTGATATGAAACCTCTGTAATCTGCATAACGTAAAGTATGTACTAGCATATCATGTCCCATCATCAAAGGGGTGAATCCTGTGTGTTGAATATGTAATTTAGAGAGACGTACACAGCTATATTGAGCAGCATGTCGGGCGTGTCGCTTGAATAGTTGAGCAGATTACACACGCCTGTTGACTCACCGTGCGCAGCTTTATAGAAGGTGAATAATTGCTCTACAAAATGAGACCAATAATACCCGTATAGCTTGAACGATTACAGGATATTGCCGTTGTCGCACATTTTCGGTCTCATAGACCCTTTGTGTATCGTAAACAATGACAGTAGAAGCGCACCTTATGCAGCTATGATGAATTTCTGTACAAAATGAGACCAATAACACTTTATAGCTTAAGAGATTACGGAAATATTGTCGTTTGAGAGTATTTCTGGTCTTATGGACCCAATTAAAAACGTTTTGACCCAAATCCTGCATCCTAAAAGAACCATATAGCAAGGCATTACAAAAAATCTTATACAGCTTTATTTGCTCTACTAAATGAGCCTAATTTGGCTCAGATATTCACATTTCTTATCGAGATACAATCCCTGACATATTTTGTAGGGTCCCATATTTTTGACCTGACCAAGGCCCATTCGCTCCATTTTACAGCCGAAAGGGAATTCGAATCCGTTTTCGTGTTTATATAAGGGGCACAAATAGAGATTTAAAGCTTTCAAGCGTGCTATCGCGCGAGGCAATGTGCCCAATTGAAGTTTAATTATAACCCCAAAAACCAACACCGTCAAAATTTACGCTCTGGCAGGTAACAAGTATTCGCTACGACCGTTTCATTCACTGTGCTCAGAATTCAATTATTTATTATGTGACACCTATTTCTATATTCTGAAACATTAAAATATAACTCTACATTCTTGGAACTTTTTATTGCGACAACTGTCATTTCTGTTTTAATTATATTATAGGTTGAAAAATATTTGAACATATTAATCAACGGTTAAGACAATCATTCACACAAATGTCAAAAATTATATGCAGCCTTATATGCAGCCAGAACATGACATTTACCAAATAATACGCGAAGAAGAATTCGACAGTAACCTCTAGCACATAAAATAAGCGTGTAACGAAGAAAAATAAATCTACAGATGCTAGTACGTTACTCTTTGTTGGTAAAAAACCATACTGTCTTACAACGCGAAGGAAGGTACACATATTTCCACAAAAATATTATTGGCACTTGGTAAACTTATGAATGACAAAAACTAACCGTGCAACTAATGCTTCTAAAACCGGACCACGATCATCATGCAGAAGATGAATTTCGTCCTAAAATGTAAAGAAAGAAAGCTGTATATACTTTGAACAATAATCTACAAAAAGCAAACAATACCTAACAAAAGCGAATATTTGTGACAGAAACAATACGGCAGCACACGCGGTGTGGTAGCAGAAAATAAACGTTTACCTACACTGATATCCCAAGCCAGCTATCGCAAAGCGTATGATCAATTGGGACGTCTTCGCCGAAACAATGGTCCTACGGATTGGCACAGCTCGAGAAATGGAAGTGATCAACGGCAAAAGGAATGACTATATGAGGTTCGGAGGGCACCAAACCGGACGCAGACGGACTATAAGACGATCGATGCCAATGGACAATGTATTATTGTGGCTCCGTTTATTCTCCTACGTTGATCTTGATTAATGTAGTCCATGTGCACATAGCAATCTAATACAACTACAGTATAAGTATGAGCTCTCTAGTCGTGTGTGAATTAAATTAATACGCTGCATTGTTCGTTAACATCTGACACACCAATCCGACCAATAATACATCAAATTACATTGTCTGTCGATATTTTACGTCGCAATCAAGCGTTGACTGTATTCATCATACCCACATTATTGTTATTCGCATTATATCTACAATCTGTTATCAACAAAGCTTCAACCTCCATAAACACACAGAATTAGAAGCATATCGTTGTCGTAGAAGAAGGTGGTTGACAGTAGAAGCATGACTCCGTCAGCAATAACAACGCACGGCAGACGAGTTACACCCAAACAAATGGTGACATTACACAGCTTCCTTTCAGAATTCATTACGTACCAATATAATCGTGGATTACGCGACACCCCAAAAGAATGAGTGATGCTCGTTCGAGAAATTACTGAGATAATAAATTTTTGTGCTCGGGAGGTGCTCAAAATTTTTGGAGCGGTTTTTTAATACTTCAATCAAGGGCCATTAGATGTTTGTGCATTTTCAACTAATCACGCAATTCTGCTGAGCACTGTACAAAATACAATATATAGACACACTAGTCGGTAGTGGAACTACATTTGTGAGCGGAGCTTGGGCTGTGGCATTACGAATGTACTCAATTTTATGTTCTTCAAATAACTGCATTGCGTAACGGCATAGGGCTTTATCATTGGTAAAAATATTATATTTGAATTCTTCGACCCAAAAAACCATATAATGGTTTGATCGAAACGATTCTATTTCAATAAATAACACAAATATTGCAAAATTCTCTATTTTAGCTGCATAAGCTTAACTAATTAGCTAATTAATCACTCAAACTTTTTTAATCCCAAATATGAGGTGCACATTCTGACATGATAGGCTTTCAAACAAAAAAAGTTTTTTTAAAATCGGTTCAGTGGTTCTTGAGATCCGTCGGACCGGACGAACTAACGAACGGACGGACATCGACCTTTTTAATCCCGGACAGAAAATAAAAACGTTTAGCTTCGCTCCACTCAATAATAAAACATATTAGATATATCTATAAAACAAAACGACTAACTTACAAAAATCATTAATCGAACTGCTTGAGTATACGTCCGTTCACCGCCCTTCCGCGTAATTACGTCCCACTTTTCCGGTGTACACACAATAATTTGAGTATCAATTATTTGCTCTTTGCTCATTTGATGATCTCCTGTGAGCTCACCGACTTTGATTTTATAAGTTCCAAGGCGCTAAAAGTAAAAAAAAAACGATCAAAACATCGCTTCGCTTCGAAAACATTTTGATACGATAGAATTTCACTTTTAATCTTAAAAAATTTGAAAGCCCCTTATTCGACAAATGGATCATAAAGAGGTCGAGCTTTTGATTACTTCAACTTTGAATATAATCGGACATAATATAAGGGTTATCAAAATGGCGGTGAATCTACAAACGATCGGAAACGGTACAGGTAAAACAAGATTCTCCGTCAATAGATTTCTTGGTTCATAAAGCACAGAGTTATCAAAGAAAATAAAACAGCTCGAATTTAAATGATGTAGAGAGAAAATTACCTCTTTTTTATACTAAGTTGTTGTGTAGGGCTGTTACAAAACGTACCATAAAATCTGGCAAAATTTCAGCGGTTATTGTTAGCAATCCAGAATACACGATTACCGTGTAATCGGACGTGTGCGGTCGAATATGTGAAAAAGAGAAATATAGAAAAAGACCTTTCCTCATCCCAAACGCCCTAGGTTGACTGGAGAGAATGTTGTCCCTCCAAAATAAAATTTTCGTTTCTAAATTAAAAACTAAACGAGGTTCGGCTAAACCATTATCCCTTCAACAAAACTAATATAACCAACGCATTCGTCGTAAATGTCTGTATTTCACTATATACTTATAAAATTTGATGTAATAATTATATGCAGGGCGCCCAGCGGCCGGCCACCATGAAATCCCAGGTTTTCCCAGATATTTTTGGTCGAAATCATAGGTTTTTCCAGGTTTAACAGAAACAGTTTTAATTTTACTAACTCACGCGAGACTGACGTTGCCAAGTCTTAGTGCTCCGCTTTTACGAGAAGGATGAGCAGACTGACGCACTCAAGTGAACCGTACAACAGTGGCAGCATTGGGTTCGCAGTCTGAAAGCGGTCAGGCCGGCGTCCTGAACATCGTGGCCACACTGGGTTGAGCGGTGATGCTTCTTGCACTTTCCGCTTGTGCTTTATATTTGTTGTGGCTGCGGATCGCCTGATATCCCATATTACTCAGACTGAATTCCTTGCAACACCAGTCGCAGCGAGCCTTGCTCGGGTCACCTGGCACCTTTCGGAGCAACTTATAAAACTCCGAATATCTGACCTCATTTAGCGACGCGTCTTGAAATTTAGACATTATTATTATTGTCTACTTATAATAAAGCATTTCCTGAATTCCTTGCAACACCAGTCGCAGCGAGCCTTGCTCGGGTCACCTGGCACCTTTCGGAGCAACTTATAAAACTCCGAATATCTGACCTCATTTAGCGACGCGTCTTGAAATTTAGACATTATTATTATTGTCTACTTATAATAAAGCATTTGTTTGCATAGAACTGGAAATAGAATGCTGCAATGAAACCAGGGCCAGAAGGTATATGCATACTATTAAATGTAATATGGCGCATATGTAGTATCTCGTTTGCCAAATGTCTACGTACTTCTCATTAAATTCCCTTTTCAAATTTCTCAGGTTATTTTGCCTCTTTATAATTACGCCAAATTTCTCAGGTTTTCTCAGGTCAATTTTGCCATCCCAAGTGCTGGGCACCCTGAACATGGGAATTTATAACAATAGCTCGAATTTTTGGAAAGAAAATAACTTCCGCCAAATCTACCAAGCTAGATCGACCTCTTTATGTTGCACGGCAAAACGACCTGTCTATGAGTTACCTGAATAAATTAGATGCGATAACGCCTAATTCCACTGCCATTGATTTTCCAAAATAACATAACGCTAAATTTTAAACAATTCTGGGCATAACTTGCAGAACTGCTTTCTCCACAGTGGGAGGGCTCTAGCATTTTTTCGGTGTGCTTGGACAAAGCAGGTGTCCCCGGTAGAGGCCCACAAGCAAATTTTTGATTCCTACGGCAAAATGCTCTCCAGCAACATTGTTGTGCCCCCCAAAACACCCAGATTGACCAAAATTTTTATAAAAACCACTTTATGAAGTTAATAATTTAAAGAATTTCAGCAAAAAATTGTTAAAAAAAAGCTTGTTTTATCCCGAATACAGGCGGCGTTTCTGAGGCTAGTTACTAAAAGTTTTAACATTTTTCGCTGAAACATATATTTTCAAATTTTTTTAATTTGACACCCAGTTCAAGCCAGAACACCACCTGTTCATGCCCTGAATTGCAAAATTTTCAGCGAATGGCGAGCCCATCCACTTGTTCTAATTATATAACAGGTAACTCATGTGCATATTCCAAGCAATTAACTTGTATAACTGTTACAGCTGGCTAGTAGCACTGAAGCACCACCATTTGCGCCAGCTAGAAAAGGACATTGGAACATATGTAGTAACAATGAACCATATCGTTTGAAAGAAAAACTTGCGGCATGTCAATGTCAACCCATACATGACGTAGTATCCCGTAATAACAATAAAAACTAAGAACAACTACGCCTTGCAGAATTTTCAACAACACTTATTACTCTATGGGGCCCACCTTTGTAAAGTTTCCAACCATTTCTGCAACAAGCGAACGCATCGGAGCAACGTACACAACTTTAAATTCGTCGACATTGATGGTGCCGTCGGAATTGATATGCTTGCTTAGTTCATGAAGAATACACAAAAGAGCGACTGTCGTTTTACCCGCACCCTAGAAAATAAATCGACGAAATAAGACTAGAAACTACTGACGTACAATATATACAACAGACAGATGATACGGTAATGGTATAAAAGTGTACCCAAGCGAAACAATAATTATAAAATAAGTTTTAAACATAGTTAGTGCCGGTGTTGGAATGTGAAACGCTGTAGTGAACCAGGTCAACATCGTCAATGGCTCATCATTTTGTAGAATAATGTAAACATTGAAATTTTTTATGGTTAGGTGTCCAAATCGTACAACATTATGAAGTATCACTGACTGCACTCGCTTTTCAGTATGGATGCCTGCGTTCCCGGGACTTTAAGTTCATTGATCAATGTAATTCCAAATGCGCGTTTTTGTCTAACATAATCGCTTGTAATTACTCAGTATATCGATAGTATGAATATTAAAGCATCCTGTCACGTCACCTGCTTTTCAAAATACGTACCGGTTTCATAAAAATAAATTGACAACACCAGACAACACGGCTGGATAAAATATAGTTCATTTCCATTTTGCAAAAATAAAACACCTATATTATCCGAGTTTACTACGCAGATTACCACAGGCAACACAGCGGGACAAAATTGTTTCGTTTTATTTTGCAACATATATACGCCTATCGAATGATTGGCAATTTCTTAAGCTACCCGACAACGCGATCGCTATGATTTTATTCTGATACATGCAAACGAAACCAAAAAATCAGGCAAGGATTTCTGTATTTTAACGTTTTTTTAATATTTATAAAATTAAACTTTGAAATCGTGAAATTGCCACATAGTTCTGTATGGTAAGATATTTTTAAGAACTCAAAAATCATGTAAGTAATGGTAAGTAGCATATTGCTCAAATGTGTTACAGCAGTTTATAGTAACTAAACATACATAGCATTTGAGAGTGACGAAATCCCTACTACCATCGCATAGGCAAAACATACCGCACAATGCGTAATTAACCACGAAATTATATGGGTAACACCATGAAATGACAAGTATTGCTCATTACCATAAATGGATATATTTATGAAAATATTCTTGGTTCTAAGGCTTCTACAAAATCGAGACTTTTAAATTATATTCCTATAATAATACTTAAACCTAGTTCTTTTGGATTTGGAGCACTATGGTTAGTTTCTGATCGAAAATTATCTTTAGCGGCCACAAAGGTGATTTTCATGGTAACTATTTTAATACCAGCAAATAGCGTATACATTACTCGCTTGGTTTAAACATAATATCAAGATTTTACGGATGTTGTCAGTCATAGGCTCGAAAATATTAACAGCAAACAACTTTCAACCTATTGATTACTCTAGTTTAATTATGCGTAACTTGCAGCAGGAATAATTGATGAACACATAATCTTTGTTGCTAGGGCTTAGCTTGCTACTGATTTTGGTTAAACAATAAGAAATAACAGGTTAGTGGTCGACAACATGTCGGTAAATACGACCTTGAGACAGATAAAAAATATTAAGAAAGGTTACTTTTCGAATCTTTGACGAAAGCTCGAACGTTAGAGTTAAGAAGTGGTCTGCCACCAATTGTTACAGTTTCTAGGGCAGGGTTTTACCGATGTACATTAATTCATTAATGGGATTTAATGAAAGGAACTAGAAGTATCAGATAAGTTTAAGGTACCATGAAGATAGATGTAACATCACTATGTGTGTTACGGGAAAAAACTGAAATGTGCTGAAATTTTGAACAAAGTTTGCCAAAAAACTTGCAAAACTGGCCCCTTTGACATTAGACAGATCCCGGAGATCTTATGATATCACAAATTCGAGATTTCACCTTACCTGCAATGACATACAACTGATATTGAAAATCTTAAGTCGAACTATTAACAGATTTAAATTTTTTTATGATGATTCAACAGCTCTCGTTCACCAACGGTAGCTCCCAAAGTCGAATAAAAGATCACGAACATGCAAAACATAAATGGTTTGGTGCTAGAGATCGTTTCAGTAAAATTGGTTAATCCGTTCCGCACAATTCTTGTTGCAAATATTACAAAGCTTATATAACGTAAAATGACAAAAAAAGATGATTTAACTGTAAAAATAAAACGATGTGGAAATTTATAGATATGCGTTTACACTGAGATCACCAAAACGCATCAAGAGAAACTTTTTAAGCTATCATTGATTCGACCCTCTGTTGCTGAGTTATGACGATTAAAATTGACATCGTAAATTATCTGCAGTATCTCTATGATCATATTGTGACAAAGTAGCATCACGTCCATCCATTCAATAATTCATCTCTAGCTAACTCAGAAGTCCGCCCGAATCCGATGTGTCAACCTTACTATCGTATGCATATATGATGTTTTGTACGAGTGTTTTAATACGATATGATCTGATTGTTTGCTTCTGTGCGTATAGAGTAGTGTTAATTTGTTTACGATATGTGCAATTGTCTCATTTGAGGCGGTTTCGATACACACACCGTTGCAATATGCAATATGAGTAAATAATAGTAACTATATTATGTGTGATGTTTGATTCCTATGTTTGAATCGGTTTAGTGTTTGTATATTCCATCTTATGTGCGTGGTATACTGACGATGTATGTACAATATGACTTAAGCTGTGTTCTATATTTTTGACATGTATTGGAATAGATGAGATGCTAGTATTAAATGGAGGAAAATGAGTAGGGGGATGACCCATGTATTTATGAATTTTGATACCATTATATTTCGGGCGCAGTCTAGATTATCCAAAATGAATTTTTTTACCTTTTGATCCAGTAGTTAAGAAATTAGAATGCATCCCCCATGTCAGCCTACAGATTCCGAATAATTAAATTGTAAAAAATTATAAAATTTTAGGAGTGTGCCTAAGACCCTGGAAACAGTTAAAATTAAGAGAGTTTTGAAGAGTATTCTGTGTATTATGGTCTGTTGTATTGTGTTTATATGTTGTGAGTGTTCATAATGAGTGCCTTTTGTATTGACACCTAAGTAGCGGATATGTATGTATATATGATGAATCCGCGTCTAAATTTTGGAAAAATGTTTTGAGTTACCAATTCAGCGAATTTCATAAAAAGTCTTTCTCTAGCACGAAAATTAAAACTTAAGTTAAGGAGCGGATTTAGAAATTCCAAAACTAGGGGCTCCTCTGGCAACGATTATATTAAAATCATAGGAGTTAGAGATGTTTCAGAACTAGGTTTAATTTAGTTCCCAGGAATTGGGGTGAGAAAAGTTTATTTAAACCCTTGCGCAGCGAGTTAAGCAATTCAGTTCCAATCGGTGATCAAACAAATTGACGCGTCGCAAGAATCTTTACAATCGGAGCGTATTCAGCATATCCTGCGAGTAATGTAAGTATATGTTTATATGTGTATTTTAATAGATAATAAGTGTTATAATAAACTATTGGGTGAACAATCAATTTACTAATCGAAATTTGTCCGACTGTGTATTCAATAAGCGTTGAAGCGAGCCTCGATCTTTATATCCGAAAGAGTGTGATCTAACGTGGATACTACTTACCCTAGAACCACGTAGGTTACAATATTAAAATGCTACAAGCACCACTACCTGCGGTAGTTGCAAATACATAACAATAAATAACCCGAAGTGTGTTACACCAGTTTAAACTGACGTCGAAATTGTAAAAATATAACGCCATCCGTATAACATCTGCGTCAATTGGATGGAATCTGGTGGCCTTGCTGTGAGAAACCGTTTCTGTAATTTTACATAAATTTTTAGATTAGAGAACTTAAATCTGAGCTCGTAGTGTTGCAGCAATTTATCCCAGTAATTAAATGATGCCATGATAGCGTTGAACTTGTAGGACCGCCCGAAGTCCTAAGGTTTCTTTATTGAATATTATGACTAACAATAGCATTGACTTTAATTGCTATAAAAATATTCTTCCTAGCAATATTGCTGTGAGTGCTTAAACGAACTGGACAATTTCTAAGTTCCACAACTTCGAACTATGCATTGAAAATGGTTAATATACGAAGTTTCGAACTTGCTTTTATACAACATGCTTCTTACACGTGTAGTTACAAATCATATCGCACAATGAAATGGTCTGTCCACAGCACTGTTCATGTACTTTTACTGTCGAAAAAGTATTTTCACGCTATAAAACGACATTTGAACATTACAAATAGTGCTAATTAATGTCTAAAACATTTTTCATGCAGCAAACTTAAATTTAAAGACATTAATAAATTTTGGATATGGTTGCACCTGGAGGTTTCGGCCTAGTTGAGGGGCGGGCATAAAGGAAAATTTCACGAACATGAAGGATTTCGGAAGTGGGATGTCCCCCTCCATCTCTGCTGTGGACATGCCAGCGGAAATTACTTAAACGAAATCTTATGATGCCACCATCACCCGCCACAAAGATCTCGACAAGAAGATGCCTTCCATATAGAAATCAATAAACTGTTTAAAAATCAAACAGTAGTAGATGTATGCGCGGTCTCGCTCTATTTTGGCAGTTTTCGTCGAACACGTTCAAGCCAACTAATTGAGTTACACGTTTCATATTCCCAGAAACTTACTGTTGGCGCACACACGAGAACGTTGTCGTCATTGTCGAGGCACGTTTTCACCAGACGCGATTGGATCCGGTTCAGCGTTTTAAAACCGTCGAACGCCGGTCGAACGTAGTCGGGCAAATCAGCAACTGGTATAAGTTTCTAAAACATAATAACGTACAAGTCATACCAAACACATTGTGACATTGACTGAAAGACTTATCTTAAACCCGATAAAAAGAAATCTGGCCCAGATGCTATTCTCATATAGCTGAAACGAAAGCTTGGAATCTGTATTTATGCTGTTTAGATGGGCCCCAAAACTCTTCCCAATAGAATAGTGGACCCAAAGGGGTCGGGTCAATAAGAAATTAGACAAAACATTATTTTGTCTGTATATCGACAACCTTTTTTTAAAAAAGGACTTTTTTGCAACGATAGAGATCAGTAGTAAAATACATATGACACGTAGCTAAAATAAACTAGAGACTTGTCATGACCAATATTTTTCTTAAATTCTGATGTATGAGTATACAATTTAATTACCGTTAGATTTAATTACCCTAGATAACAGCAACCATTAAGTGTTCCTCTGCTGATACGTAGCTCACTGTACTGTTGAAACCGGCATCAGCAAATCGATTGTTTTCCGAATTGTTAAAAGACTGTGTCTAAATTAAATCCTTTTAGACCGACATTAATTTATGCTCTGAATGAGGATGATTATGATCGCAGGATTGAATATTGTGAAAAATGACTATAGCACCTCGACGATGATTTGGATTTAGCAGACGAAGTTATCTGGTCGGACGAAAGCAATTTTAACTGAACGGCCACGTTAACCGACATAATTGCGTTTATTGGCATGCAGAACACCCTCATAGCAATACGAATACCATATGAATGCCCCTGGTCTGAAAGTATAGGTACGCATGTAATCTGGTCGATTTTTTGGACCGCTGTTTTTCGACAGTACTGTGAATGGAGACAACTATCTAATGACACTGTGAAATGAATTTTATCCTAATAATTCAACATTTACCATATATTGACAATCTCCACTTTATACAGGATGCGGCGCATCCTCATTTTGCGATGGGTGTGAGCCTTTGGTTACACAAAATTTTCGCTGACTGTTGGCTGGGCACAGAAGCCCTGTCGAATGGCCTGCTGTTTCTCCGTATATAAACCCTCCTAACTTTTTTCGGTGGGGAGTGTTGAAGCCTTTCTGTGCCTGAACGAGGCTATATCGGAGAAGCTCTCGTTTCTGGAGTCTGACATGGTTCGAAAATTCTGCCGAACTGTGCTTTTTCGGTTGTATAAATGCACTGATCTTAGCTGCGCACAGGTTCGCACTTATGGTTAGCGTTATTCATTACAAAACGCTTTAAGAATGTATATTATTTGGCGTGCTTAGTCACTTTAACACAAGGGAGTCACTTATGGGACACCCTGTATATTGGGTATATCGGGAAATATTCTGCGCGAAACAAACTGAGTTCATTACTGTACATTCTGATACATTCAGAATTCAAAAATTGGTCTACAATAAGACTCGAGTCTGGGTATTGTTGCAGCAACTGAACTTCGTTAGCTACTAAGCATGGTAAGATGTTCGAACTTGGCATACAAAACTCTACCAAGAAATGTATTGTTTCATTTGAGCCTACTTCCCTACTAGGCTAGTCTATATTGCACTTGTATTCGTAAATTAAGAAAAAATTATAAAAATCATTATATTTCCCTGATGGTAAATACGATAAAAATGCTACAAAACTCAAACATGTTTCACTTAGATTACGAGCCCAACTACCAAGACAAGGGTAAGGTTACACGAGAATACGTTACTTATTCAGTCGAAATGTTTGACTAGTCGGTTGTGCAACGTGTCACTTTACAATAGAAATACACAGTAGTATTACGAACAGAATTTATTGTACATATGAGAATGAGTTTCGATTTGGAAATTTCAATTTGAAAACTTTTGAAAACGGCTAAACAACAAATTATAAACGATAAAATCACAACAAATCAAATCAGCTTCGATTCCGAAACAAAGCGAGATAACAAAGTATTTATTACACAACTTTTTAAGGCAGATAGTCTACGTACTTCATTGTCGCCGAATGGTCTGGGTTTCAACGCTGGAACATGCACCTCTTCGTACCCTTAAACACACAATGTATTAAGTGTCCATCGCATATATAGTATAATAATGCAAAAAACACATAGCAGTTATTGCAGTGTACATTAACCGTATATTTATTTTGAGTTCCTTTTACAGGGCAACTGATATAAAAGCTATTTCTTACGCAATGTTGCAGCAGCGAAAGCAGTGGCTGGTCTCAACAAGTCATATACTGTATCACCTGCTAGAAGTAAGACAACCTGTTGTGGATACAATTATAGCACACTTCATGACACGTAGCAGTTATCGCAGTGTACATTAACCGTATATTTATTTTGAGTTCCTTTTACAGGGCAACTGATATAAAAGCTATTTCTTACGGCTAAATTGCTATTGCTAATTAAACTCGTCACCAATAATTTGAAATTTACTCGCTGTATGATTTAATTCAGCACTGACGAAACCTAAAGACTCTAACTCAGAATGTCAAAACTCACACCGGTACATAACTAGGCAAAGAATATATTATACAGGCTCTACAAACCTAAAAATACTGTAAAAAACTTAATGGAAAACTACATAATGTGAAACTGCAACCTTCCTAATAAAACCTCCCTAAATAAGAAATATTGGCTAGCGATGTAAGAACCGCATGAAACGCGTGCGAAAGAGACAATAAAGATAGTGTTGATGACAATATCAAAAAACCATAAATAAATGATTAACACTACTCAGCCATATCGAAATAAGACAATAACAATCACTGTGTATATATGTACGAAGTACTAATGAACTTGAAACTGTGTAAATTTTAGCTTATGAAAACACTACTCAGCCATATCGAAATCAGACAACAATAATCATTGTGTACATGTACGAAGTACTAATGAACTTGAAACTGTGTAAATTTTAGCTTATGAAAACGCTGCTCAGCCATATCGAAATCAGACAACAATAATCATCGTGTACATGTACGAAGTACTAATGACCTTGAAACTGTGTAAATTTTAGCTTATGAAAACACTACTCAGCCATATCGAAATCAGACAACAATAATCATTGTGTACACGTACGAAGTACTAATGAACTTGAAACTGTGTAAATTTTAGCTTATGAAAACACTACTCAGCCATATCGAAATCAGACAACAATAATCATTGTGTACATGTACGAAGTACTAATGAACTTGAAACTGTGCAAATTTTAGCTTATGAATTAACTAATCTTGTAGCACAAGATTTACTATTTAGAATTCTTGGTTAACTATCACGGCATCAGCACTACCATCGAACGACAGAGTCGAACATATATAGATGATACATATGCTGGCTTCTACAAAGTGGGAGGCTTAGCATTTTCGGTGCCCCTTGTCAAAATCGGGGCTTTCTGTCGGGGCCCCAGGACAAAATTTGGCTCCCCGATAAAATACCATCCGGCAAAGTTTATGGCTTCCCGTATACAAAAACACCCACCAAGATGACAAAACTTAACAAAATTTTATTTCAAAAACACCTTTTGAAGTTAAAAAATTTAATTTTAGCAAAAAATGGTTGAAAAGTTGGTTTTAATCTCAATAAAGACGCTTTTGCACGGTATTGTGAGGCTATTTATTGATAATTTTAGCGGTTTTTGCTAAAACATATTAAATTTTGAAAATTTTTAAACTTCGCTCACCCAGTTAAAGCCAGGAGGCCCAGTTCAACCTCCACTGAGAAAATCCGAAGCCGAATCGTGGGCCCACGGTTCATGCGCCGTGGCAAAATTTTCAAAAGAATGAAGAATCCAGATGCACGGTAATCGGGGAGAGAAAGGAATTACCCCAGAGGCCCGACAATGTCGAATCGTCGCCGATCCACCGCGCCGAAAGTACGAGGAAAATTTTGAAAAAACAGGCAAAAACTGGGGAAAGTAGCAAAAATCGGGGAAAAAATTGGCAAAAAAATTTTGAGTACTAAAAATTTCTAAAATTTATCTTCCCCTGATGACCTCTGCCCTTTTCCCCCAGCCGGAAACTTGGCCATAAAACACCCGCTATCCCCTTTGAGACTTCGGACCTCGTGTATGCATGGATGATAGCCCTACTATTTATGTTCAATTACACATAAACACCTATTTTCTTAACTAACCTTTCCTATGCTTTCGGAATGATCCATCGGGCAGGGAACACTTCTTGTTAGCCATATAGTGACTTCCATTGACAAACGCGAGATCGTCTAAATCCAACATTTGCCGATACTGCCACCAGCCTTCGTCAACGTCCATCGCAGCCTGTACTTCGATTTTCGATTGTCTAACTCTAGCACGTTTTTCCCGTTCTTCCTAAATCAAAAACGGATTTTACCCCGAGAAGGTACCGAACGTCGTTCCGTGATAAAATACTTCAAAATCCCATAAGTGCTTGGGTTCTCCATTAGCTGAAAATTTTGCCAGGGGGCATGAACCAGGCCCCCATGGTTCCGAATCAAGGCGCCCGATTTTGCCAGGGGGCATTTTGCCAAGAAAAAATGGTTAAAAATCGTGTCATAAACACTGCCAAAATGCTTTTGATGGAAAGAAAAGCTATTTTGAAGCAAATTCTAGCAAAATTTGCGAAATTTTTGGCTTCAGAACGTAATTTTAGTACAAATTTTTTATACTTTGGACCGATAGGAAACGAAAATTTTTCAAGAGGCAATGAACCGGAGGGAGCCCAAAATATTGCTAGGTGGCATGAACCGGGGGGCACCCGTTTTGAACCAGGGGGAACCAAAAAATGCCCGCCCCCCAATTTGGAGAGCTCATAGTGCGTGAGTTCTTCAACTAAAACACATTTGGCCCCGTTTAAGCTGTTTAATGGCTTCGACATTGTCTAGTCCGATTAACCCGTAAAAAATTACAATTTAGCTAAGTCTACAAAAGTCACATTCAGGTTTGGTGCTACTTTCATGCATCAGCCCGCTCAAAGACCATCTACGAAACTGTTTATGACATGCCGTATGTAGCTATTTTACACGACCATGTTAACGCGCAATTGTAGGCTGAGTAATTTAAGGTGTACAGTGCATGCCCGCTTGTCTGTGCAAAACATTAGGCCTGTATAGTAATCCACCAAAAATTTGTAGTATTGAGCTTGCCTAAACATAACCGAAATTTATTACCTTCACTATACTATACTATAACATAGGCAACTCCACGTACAATAGCCAGCTAACTTTACAGATGACGTGTCGTATGGCCTTTCGCTACATCCGCGTCGTATCTAATCAATGTTACAAAGTACGGGTATATTTAAGTATAGCTATACATACGCTAGTTGTTTTATAAAACAGATTACATTAACAGCCAGAAAAAAATGAAAAGCTCAACATTTATCGCATCATATCGAACTTTGCTTAACAGAAATCGACTATGATTTTACAACTGATGTAACGTGTGTATACGAAATCATAACTGATACATACATCCTATATACTGATATCTACCATTATTTCAGATATACTGACAAGCGCCAAAACTAAAATCAATTTAATAAATATACAGTATAACATGGATACGCACCCGTATCGCATGTAACAAAAATTGCCAACTATAATTTTTATCTCCACAACCTTTAATATAGAAAATTACTATAACAGTACCTTTTACATCTGTATGTAAGTATGCCATGAAGTCAGGCATAATATTTGAAGTGAAACAAAATATATAAACAATAAACATAGCAGCGCTTAGGTTCGCACAAGCGTTAAAGTCAAGAAAATTTGTACGCGGTTAATACAAACATACTAGTAAAACTGCTTTGTGCAAAACAGATTGATATGAATTCAAAAATTGGTTAAACACAGGCTACATAAGATAATCTCACCTCGACTATGTCCGTCTGCTCGGCTTCCTGCAATGATTTTAGTATCTTTGTCAACTCCGGATCAGCCAACATCGATTGCTGAATCTCGCCACGTTCTGATTCACTCTGGGCAGACGCAAGCAAAGTGCAGTAAAGTACTGAAAATCATTTTATTGTTAGATTTAGCAGCATTCAAAATTCCATTGGGCTTCATATAGTGCTGTAAAACCTGCTTATAAGCTAGCGAGTTTACAGGGTTTGATTCAATGTTACTGCCCAGGATTGCACTGTGCCACAACAGTAATGTAATACCACTTCCTACACAACTTTACGCCAAGTCATCATTAATCGCAACAGCAAATGCAACTTCAAAATTCGAAGAAAACCGTGCCAGTACACTGTTTTGCTTTGTGTCAGATCAATAATTCTAATGTCAGTGCTCCCCAATATATATATTTTCATTTCATCTCTGTTAATTAATATATTGTCTGCAGCTATTATGAAATACTAACTACAAAGAAAGTATTATACATACACATACATAGCAAGTTGAATACAAAATTCGGAAGTAAGTTAACTGCATCTGTACATGGAACAATCAAATTTCGACTAACTACAGCATAAATATTTGTACTAGGGCGATTAGAGCACCTATATACCTTGTAGGCGTTCCGGTGTGGTATTCATGGCATCCTTTATAAAGCAAATTGATAGGTGAAAGCTATATATTAAGGGCTAAGGATTCTTTATTTCAAGCGATGTTATTGGCTAGATAATATAAAATGGAGTCCAAGTCACGAATAATGGTGGTCAACAACAAAGTCTTACTCATATTCCGATGTTGACGAAGCGTGCGAATGAATTCGAAAACATCAAATCCTAAAAGAAGGACCAAACGGTTTTCGCAGTCTCGATCATCGGCAGCAGTCTGAAAATAGGCATAAGTAACAGCGTGGACAAAACTATTAGAATCCCACTCATGCCATGTAATATATACATACTTGTATGCTTCGAAGCTTATTTATGTTTCACGAATTATTCACCAAAACTACTCTCAGCTATACTCTACTTGTAAATATATGATAGATACTGTGAAATAACCATCAGAATGCGTCTATGACGTTGTGTAAAATAGACTAAAAATCGCCTGGAATAAGAATCGCAATTGGCCACCAAACTTGCTCTGCTGCTAGTATCCAAAAGAAATTTTAACAACTGGGATAGAATCAGTTGCGGTATTTTTACACAAACGTAAGATCCGGTACTACTATAAAAGTTACTGGCTGGAATTAAGATAAATTTTATTATAATTTATTATATATATATAAAAATATATATAAGTTATTATTTTATTATAATTACAATTTAGCCAAATGACCATCAAGATGAGTTGTGTTTTAACATTTAACAACTGAAATTATATTCTCGACAAAAATATTAATAAGCAAATGGGTATAGATTTTTTGTGCTAAATGATGAATGATACAGATGCCAGAACAAGAACAATATCGAGTGAATCTCTGGGCATTAGCAAAAATTCTCTTATATAATTTTTATATTAATGTATCTAGAAAAAACATAGTTAAAATATTTCGAAGCAGCAGCCCAAAAATCAAACTTCATGAATGTTTGTGAAAACCGAAAAATTCTCAGACAGAAATATATATGCAAAAAATACTAGAAGGTGGGTCAACCCACGATTGCGCAGCGAGCCGTAACACTGCGAGCAAGCGATGTTCACAGTTACAGATACGTTTTTGCACTCATCAACTCATCATTTTTGCCAGCGTCGATAACCCTTATATTCGCAGGTTTAACAAATTACAGCATTAGATTGTAACCCTCAAAATCATGCATATATCTAAGGGTGTCCCAGGGCATGCAGTATGGTCACAGATACACTCAAATGAATCATAACATCATTTTCAGCATCCTCGAAAATATGAATAAGCGCAGAGAGACCAAGAAATTATATCATTTGGCTGAAAATCAGGGAATAATGCATGACTCAAGGGGTGTCTGAGGAAATACCGTATAATTAGAAAAAGTACGTCCGAAAAAGTACAAATCGGGCGCAGATATAGTCAAATAAATCAATTCGTTTTCAGCATCCTAGAAAACCTTAATAACCACAAAGGAAATAAATTATAACATTAAATTTAAAATCACGAAATCAAGCAAAGCTCAAAGAGAGGTATTGGATACAGTACCAATAAAAAATCTACATCGGTCATACACACTAAACTACTTTCATTGAGAAGATATACCGCTTATTGTGTATGCAATTTTCAAGTAGATGACGATAATAAGGATGAACTGCTCTGCAAAATTATACTAAAAACGTGCACAATAGCTGCTCAAGCGGATGAACAGATATTACCATTTTCATGTATTTTGGGTCTTGTAGGCCCAATGAAAAACCTTTTTGACCCAACCTTTGCAGTGTAAGTAATGACAATAGTAGCACGCCATCGCCTGCTACATAAAGTATGAATTACTCTATTAAATGAGACCAAATACACCTATATAGCAGGGAATAACCGGAACCGAAATTTACCGGAACCGGAACCAGCAACCGGAACCGTCCATTTAAACCGGATCCGGAACCGGAACCGGAACCTGGTCTTCGAAATTTATATATTGTAAAAAATATGAAGGAAGAAATTAAGGTATAGTCGACTTCAAATGCATTAAAAATAACTTTTACATTAAACTTAATGTATTGCCATGACATTATTGCAGTTCAGAAACTTTAAAGAGACTGAGGAAGCTAATAATGTTTATTTATCGATCAATATGTCGTTTTATTGGACACACAGAACAAAAAATGCCTTCTACTATACACCCTTGCGTATACTACGTCAAATTGAGTGTGCTTACAACGCATAGAGCGAAGAATAAACGCTTTCGCTCTGTCCCTATTCGCCTCCCTTTACTACACATACGTTTGTTAGATGTTGTTCTGTAGGAAACTTGAAATTATTGGTTTATATGATTCAGGAAAAATTAGTAGATAAAAAGTAATTTTCTGATCAGTGGTAAGAGACACTGTTTAGGCTAGCGTTGGACAAACAGTGCCCGTCAGGTAGATGATAATGATGATAACTTTCTAATCATAATGCTATAAATGAGACAAACTGTTATACTGCTCGCACAGTTTCAATAAATCCAGTTCATTGCCAAGAAAGCAGTTTTTGGCTGCGTTGTAGATAACGTTACTTCACTTTAATTTCGCCTGATTTACAAAGTTCACAAGCGCACTGGCTGGCGCTTGGCGCAATTTATATTAGCCAAGCATACGCTAAATATTTCTATGTAAGCCATACTCTGTTGCCCAGTTGGACTGGTTTAATTCAAACGTAATCCGGAGACTTCTGAATGTGTAAAATAGTTGCTACAAGCATCGACTTGGTTTTGATTTGTTAACAAACTGTTGCAGGTTATTATGAAAAATTTCTACTGAAATTATGTGTCCTACTTACGTTTTACACGGCAAATTGCTTAGTTAATCTTTTCTTTTGCTTGGTTGTATTGGAGCTTGATCATTGTATAATATATATTACATATTTTTGGATCAGAGATGAAGCAAAAATGTGGAAAATTTCAAACAAAATTTTTTAAACCGGAATTCCGGTTCCGGTGTGGTTTTTGCCCTTTGCCGGAACCGCAACCGGAACACGATTTTCGCCGGAACCGGAATTCCGGTTACTCCCTGGTAATTAGCATAATATATGATCTCCACAAGGTTTTCGTTGTCACTGAGAACGATGAAGTGAATCATTTGATATAGTGATCATGATTAGCATAATATATGATCTCCACAAGGTTTTCGTTGTCACTGAGAACGATGAAGTGATTCATTTGAACCTATCTGTGGCCGACGTAGCCTTTTTGGATTGTCGCTATTTGAACAACAAAGAATTTTGCGTGTTCTCGTGAATTTTCAATGTAATGTTAATTTGTTGCATCCAAAGGTTTAAAGCGATGATTTCGTGATTAAATTTGTAGCATTTGTGGTTGTAAACTTGTTCGACAATGCAGAAAATGAT
>JASANE010002961.1:0-10261 GCA_030248225.1 Trileptium ribeirensis
TGCTATGGGGGGTTACAATCGGGTATAAAAGAAGACTGCCCAATTCCCCGATTGGGACCAGTCGAGCACGTAGGTTGCTGTTTTGGCGGTTGTCGCCATTTAAATTTTCTTTTTCGCTAGGGTTTTTGCTTTTAGTTTCTTTTGTATTTACTAGGGTGGTTTCTCGCCGTGCCCCCACGGTGGAAAGCCTCAACTGGACTTGGGATTTTCACAATCACGCAAGGGCCGCCCTTTGCGGACGTTGGAGCGTCGGAAGGATGCTCCGCGCGCCCGTAAAGGTCGGACCCGACAAAATTCGTAAAATTGTATCAAATTATTCAAAATTTGCTTGCCCGCATCTCGACTGGTTCCCCGCTCCTCGGACGTTTTTCTCAGTTCACCGGTCCGAAAATTGATTAAAATTTCTATTCTAAAGCAAAGGATAGTTATTAAATTTTTTTACTCTGAGGCAAATGATTCTGTTTTAAGATACCCCTCAGGAAGCAGAGGGAATAAGCTGGCGTTTTTCGAAAATTTAGGAGGGTCGAGACAGTCGCGATCATCGTCGCGGTTTTGGGCATTTCTCGAGCGATACCCCGCGGCGTTTCTGCAAATTGTGAGGGTTGTGTTCATTTTCACAAAACAGGAGAGAACCCAGGCACCCCAAGTCGTGCAGCTACGACAACCGGGAGCCCTGGGTGCATTGACCCTTGATCGAAAGCCTCTGCTGTCACTGACGGGTCGTCTCGGCAAGTCAAGGGGCCCAGATTGCTTTCTGCCCTTCCCTTAGAAGGAAAGCGTAGTACATCTTTCGACGGGTCACGAACCGTGACTGTCTCGGATAACATTCGATTCGTTACATAGGGTTAGGTGAAAATTTTATGGTACGAAAGGACATAGTTAAGGGCTAGATCTAAATAAGCTTCAGCCAAAATTTAGGGGTGCTGATAAGAGTAACTCTGCGGGCGTAGTCGTTTGCATCCTCAAGTGACACTAGCTGCCTCCGATCCAATTTTAGAACTAAGGTCGCAGTGCTAAACTTTCATCCGTATGTCGAGCTCCCCGCTTCTACGAGTAGTACCCAATGCAAACGACTGCGGAGCAGAACTAGATAAAAATTTTAGGAGGCTCACTAGCTGAGCGTAGAACGAAATAGAGGCTATGGCTGTCGGTGAGCAAACCGTGTTAAACTTTGGTGGGACGGGAGTTTTCTAACCGTGCAACTAAGGGGAGAATCCACGTCGGCACCCTCTCTCGGAACCCCTGGGGGAATAATTTTAAGCTAAACCGAGTCAGATCGTTCTCGGGCCGCTCCAGCCTCTGTCGTGAATGCACAAAATTTTATGGACTTTCAGTCCAGCTCTTCGTCTGAGATTTTCAGTACGTAGAGAACAAAATATCGCGGTTCAATAGGTAGACAGCCCTTTTAGTGATAAAAGAATGGAAGCGAGGAGTCCCCGGGGGGGTCTATCGAATTTCCATCAAAATGTCGGGCTCAAATCGACTAAATCTTGACTATTAAGGGTTTCGCGTTCAAGAAGGGTATGATATTCGCATCGGAGTATCTTACAGGCTACTCGCAGTCACTACCTTGATAACTTGCTTGTTGTAAATCGCGTGCCATGCACCCAGTTGCGTGATTTGATAATACGTTATAATGTGCGAAAGCGTCAACAGTAAAACAGTTCAGTTGTAATTGTTCAAGGCAGTTCGGAAATTTTTATCTGGTTACTAAACTTAGTCCCCGTAGGGATGTTAATATCTAAGCTCAATTGCACCCATTAAGGATACGGAGTTTGGGTAAATCCTCTATCGCCACGAATCAGTTAGCCGAAGCCGCCCTCTGTCCATTGGCGCAAATCTGCTATGGACTTTGGGGGATGAGAGAGAGGAACAGCAACAGAAAACCAGCGCTCCCTCTCACTCACAGAAGACAGCCATGTCTCCAACCAACCCCTCAAAGCACTCTCCCCTTCCCACTCACGAACAGCCCACCCCCAAAGAAAAAATCCTTGCACTCACTCAATTCGAATTCCCCCCCCCACCCACTCACACACAAGAATCCTTTCCCTCTTCACATGAACAGCAAACAGACCGCACCCCACCCCAGAAGCAGACAGCAACAACAGCCGCCCCACCCATCGCGCCCACACTCACAGCACACAACGCCCCCCGCCCGCGACCGCGCGGAACCGAAGACACAAACAACCACGCCCACCCAAACAAACACCAACCTCGGCACAACCCAAACACACCATCACTCCACCAAGAGGCAAAAAACTCCACACAACACACAAACCCACCCAGCACACAGAAACAACAGCACATTCACCCTCCCCAAGCAGACCAAACCACGCACGAAAAATCCTCCATGAACCAACAACAGGAGGGCGGAGCTACAGGGCAAGACCCCCCAAAAAAAATCGCCAATCAAAAACGCCCCAACGGCACAGAGGCGGCGGGGCACCACCCCGCACAGAAAAGAATCCCGACCTCCCCCCCCAAAAAAAAAGCCCTACTCCACCCCCACCAACCACCCCACCCAACTCCCCACCCTCCCCCCCAACCAACCCCACCCCGCCCCCCCCCCCCCCCCCCCTCTGTCTGCCCCATTCAGCTGACGCAAGCTCTCCCGTATTTCACCGCTTCAATGCTCGAGCCAGCAGCCCATGCCACACCCCGCGTTGTACCCGCGTCTGCCTGAATTATCAAGAATGCCCTCTGCCGCGAACCCCTCGCAGTTGACCATCGCATCGCATAGCTCATCGCCGCTGATCACTGGGAGTCAAAGTGTCCTCGCCCCAGTGCCCTGGTGTTATTATATGTAACAAAATCCTGTGAGCCTATCCCCAACGAGGTCACCTTCAGGATCGATATGCTGCCACATGTTGGGTTTTAAGGCAGGTCGCACCTTACACTAGGATCACATAACGGGGAATAATGTAAAGGGAGCCACCTAAAGCTAGGCCACTGCTAGAATCGCGACCGTGCATTATGCTAGTCTTTCGGTTGGGACATTACATTAGCTCGGGACAAAACGGGGATCCTCGCTGTGCTAGGCCAGGTCCAGAGAACCCCGCTTAAGGGATTTAGTTGGATTATGCGGGAAAGGCGAGTCAGCCTTATTACCTATGAGCAGGCTTAAAGGGTTGACCTTCATACCACTAGACACGTGGGCCAACATAGGGGCCGGGCCGAACACACTGGTTACCCCACCGGCAGCCTGCTAAGCTAAGCGGTTCCCTTACGTCATCGAGCAGATCACCGGGGAGTCGTGGAAGCCGGGGTTGTCCGGGCACCACACCAAGATAAATGGTGATGCAACTGGGATCCCTTAGTGCCAGAACCGGTCCTAGTACATTATATATATATGAAATACATGGTTACATAAAAAAAAGCCAGTAGTAGGCGCTTGTGAAAAACTGCAGATGTCGCATGTAACGCCTGAATTTCTACATTGAAGCCGGGCTTTTTTGTTAAGAGCGCCTCCTCAGGGATGCTAAAATGGGGTCGTGGATACGCATCCTGCCCCTACCCAACCTTTCATATAACTTTCAGGGTCTTACCGCTAAACTTAAATGAAAAATAAATATCATTTGATATTCATTATAGGGGTGCCAAGGCTAAGCGGAAGTGTTAGACTTAAAAATCCACAAATTTTATTTTCAGCTGCTTTTTGGTTCCTAAACAAAAGGGAGGCATAGCTAGTCCTTTGTAGTTAGTTGGAGGTTTCAGTTCTGAAACCTTCTCCTCGTTTTAGTTTCAGAATTTTCGATGTATGATTGCTATTATAATTAATAACGCATTATTATTGTGATTATTATATTTTATAAGATTTTGCTGTTTTCGGCCCAATTTGCATGTTTTCCGTTTGTTAAAATTTTTGTTTGGTGTGGTTTGTGTGGTTAAAATTTTTGTTTGGCGTGGTTTGTGTGGTCACTGATTGAGTAACGTTATTATAAAAGTTGTATCTTTTTATGTACAGATATAACGTTTTTTTTATGTACAGAGATAACGTAGGAAGTATAAATACGGAAGTGACTTAAATAGTTTGTTAAATAAGCACGTGTTTCAATTATGTTCACTCAGTTTTTATAGCTTTGGAATTTATAGCTGCTTGTTCAGAAAAACATCCATCTAATATGGCTTTTGATATCACGACGTAGGAGAACAGGTCTATTACCTCTTAGTTAACTGTTTTCTAAATAGGGAATTTAAAGCTATAACCCACTGGATTGCGATAGGTATTGACAATATTGGCTTGGCGTAAAGGAATACCAGTGGCATAGCTCAAATCATATTGTACCCTTAAAATTTTATCATACCTCAGAGTACTAGCCTTAAGAACTCTTAGACCTTTGAGTTCTGAGTATTTGAGTTACCATAGTATTAGAGATTGTTCTTGGGTCTGCGTGAGCTTTTTTTATGTGAAAGGAGTTTATGTGATCGGCTCCGGGTGATCACTAAGAGACCTCCTCGTTTGACACCTAAACTTTTCGTTTTGGCCACCGCAAATTTTGTTTCTCCACATTTTTCCATTTTCCCCAGTTGTTACCAGATATTACAGAAATTTTGAGATCCTAAATTTTTGGTTAAATTTATCTAATTCTAGGCGATTTTCATCAATTCTTGCTACAGTTTTGCCCAAATGTTGGAAAAATTAGAGTATTTACAAATGTCATGGCTTTAACCCCTAGTTACGGCTTCCCCCTCTCGTTGGGGGTCAGACATGACTGACTTCTGGTCCCGGAGGCCAGTTCCGTGGGTACGTGATAGGGTAGCCACAAGTAATCTTCAACTACTCGTAGGTCGGTTCCCGCAGCACTCTTGGTGGATCAATTATCGCACAGGGAAAAACTCATATTTCCCTCGAAATTTATCCGATGTAGCTAAAGTTTTTTGCACACATTTTGGTAAAAAACAATCTAGTAGCTATAGCGACAAAATTGTTTCAAAAAATTTTTCTTCCAAAAAATATCAATTGTTCAAAGTGGTCACAAACTACACATACAAAATACTGAGTTAGCATACTTTCTAATGGATAATATTGTGGCATTCTCCGAATTCTCCGCAAAATAACCTCAAAAAGCCGTCCGTGGAAATGAAAGCGCCAGGGAAAATCAATCAAGAATCGGCGAAACGGTATTCCACGCCTAACACCACGGCGGGGCCGGCCAAAATACTTCAAAAGCGACCACAGCCCTTCTATACTGCTAGTATGTACCAGAAAAGCACACGGAACGATCCTCCGTCGAAGCGAAGTTGAGGATTGATATTAATGGGAAGATGAACGTAGGTTCCCGCAAATGTTTGGTAGCCCACTGAAATAAGCACCATGTTGATCCGAGATAATGATTGTATTTGGCGAAATGCTCCGACGTATTATGTTTATGAGAGTATCACCATTGCGATCAAGAACTGGAAACAAATTTCATGTTCGATAATCCCAACCCAGTGATGAACTGCTCGATGTCCACGATTATATTTTCGTATAAATATCATTCATTTATTTCAACGATCGATCGCTCACCACCCAAACGCCAACATCGCCAGATCCGACCGTGGTAAAGTACCGACATGTCTTGGCAGTAACTGTTCCAATCAGCAATCGTATCTGAATCGAAACCAAGCTCATGTCTAATAATATCGGATGAATAGCTTTGAGACCAAAAATATAAAAATCGCAATATTTGCTATTATTGAAGGTTAGTGATTCTCGAAGAACGAGTTGATCCGAACACTAAACAATCGTTTGCTGCAAACTCGGTAGTGCCAAACGAAACCATAGCTTTTTTCAGCATCAACAGCGAAGTAACAACGTTCAAACGTTCAAGATTGCAGCTATTATGCAAACAACGAATATAATTTGCCCCTAAACCCCATATGGCGGTAGTTTTCAAGCTTCCCGATCTCTGCTTAATATTCCAGTTTCAAAAGTGGTAACTCTCTCGTTTTGCATTAATAACTTCAATGGCTTTTTTAAAGTTGGGAGACCCCCCCACACTAAGCTGTTTTTCCGACATGATCAATGTGCCAGTGACGCTGTACTGACAAGTGACGTCTATATTTTCTAATTTCCTCTATAAAAGATGTATTTTTCACGTTCACAATATTTCCAATCTCAGGAACTACATAGCATATTTTGGCCATCGACCCACAACATATAAAAGCCTCATCGATTCTACATCCAATGATCTAAATAAGCGAATCTCGTCATGAGTTGTGGTAACTTGAATAAAAATAACCATTTTTCATATATTCCCTTTTGAGATTTCACCGATTTCAAAAGGCTACTATCCCGGTGTTTGTTTCTATAGCTCCAATTCCGTGCTCATTCAAAAGATAGTCAAAAATAGGTCAATGGTGGCAGGGGCTAGACGATATTAAACGCAGCTTTAGACGATTTAATGCCGAAAAACAACAAACGTATTGCCTATTTTAATTCCTTCAAAAATCCGAGAATATATGTATGATAAATCATAGGAGAGAAGTATAGCTAAAAAAGTCCTGCCCTGATAGCGAAGCAATCGGTTTTGGGGGTGAGAGAAGACTGCGGGTCCAGAGACTATGGGGACATAGCTGAAAAGCAGGGAATAACCGGAACCAAAATTTACCGGAACCGGAACTAGCAACCGGAACCGTCCATTTAAACCGGATCCGGAACCGGAACCGGAACCGGAACCTGGTCTTCGAAATTTATATATAGTAAAACAGATGATGGAAGAAATAAAGGTATGGTGGATTTAAAATGCATTAAAAATAACTTTTACATTAAAGTTAATGTATTGCGATGGTATTATTGCCTTTCTGAAACTTTAAAGAGACTGAGGAAGGTAATAATGTTTGTTTATCGATCAAATATGTCGTTTTTGGACATTCAGAGCAAAAAAATGTCTTCCACTATACACCGTTGCGTATACTGCGTCAAATCGAATGTGCTTACAAAGCTTGGAGCGTAGAATACACACTTTCGCTCTGTCTCCAGTCGCTTCCCTTTACTACACATACGTTTGTTGCATGTTCTTCTGTAGGAAACTTAAAATTATTGGTTTATATGATTCTAAGAGAAAATAATAGATAGAAGGTAATTTTCTGATCAGTGGTCAGAGACACTGTTTAGGCTTTCGTTGGACAAACAGTGCCCGTCAGTTAGATCATAATGATGATAACTTTATAATCAGAATGATATAAACGAGACACATTGTGATGCTGCTCGCACAGTTTCAATAAATACAATTCTTTGCCAAGAAAGCAGTTTCTAGCTGCGTTGCAGATAACGTTAGTTTACTTCAATTTAGACTGGTTTACCAAGTTTACAAGCGCATTGTCGGGTTCTTGAAGCAATTTATGTTAGCCAAGCATACCCTAAGTACTTCTGCGTTAGCCATACTCTGTTACCGAATTGGACCGGCTTAATTGAAACGTACCGCACAGACTTCTGGATGTGTAAAGTAGCTGCTACAAGCATCGACCTGGCTTTGATTTAACAAACTCCTGCAGGTTATTATGAAAAATTCCTGCTCAAATTATGTGCCCTACTTACGTTTCACACGGCTAATTGGTTAGTTAATCTTTTCTCTTGCTTGGTTGTATTGGAGCTTGATCATTGTATAATATATATTACATATGTTTGGATTACAGGATGAAGGAAAAAACGTGGAAAATTTCAAACAAAATTTTTAAACCGGAATTCCGGTTCCGGTATGGTTTTTGCCCTTTGCCGGAACCGGAACCGGAACACGATTTTCGTCGGAACCGGAACCGGAACCGGAATTCCGGTTACTCCCTGCTGAAAAGATAGTGTCACCCTTCCCTGAGTTTTTTTCCTTATGCGATAGTATCACCAGTATCGAGTATCGTCGTCTTTGTTCCCATTTGCTCCGTTTCACCTTGTGCTTTAACTTCGTTGAGTACACACAAATACTAGTGTCGTTCCCATTCGGGCCGCGTCCCAGGTAGCAAGTCTGGTCCTCGCGCCCGGCCACTGATCCCTATTGCTACCTTCCCCATCTCAACTTTTTGATTTTGTACCATGGAAATTTTTATCTCCCACCAAAGCAAGGCACAATTTCAGCGATTGCTGGTACTTTGGCCCATCTCAGCCGTTGAATGCAGTAATACTTGGCAGAAATGTATACAAAAGAACACATATCTGTAAAAATATACATATAATACGTTATGTTAATATATATGTGTATATTTACATATATAAAATATATGTGCCCGCTATTGACCTTCTCAACCCCCCCGAACGCGATGTCAGGCTTGACCCCCAGAACCTCCTCTATTGGTAGAGGCCTCCCGGACTCAGATTGAACTAGATGGGTCAAATATTTTGTCTGGAGGCACGAACCGTGGTCTCGTTTCTCCGAACTACTAAAAAAGGTCTCGAAGTCTCGACCTCAGGAGTTATACTGATTCCAATCACGGGGTTATTCAGTTTATCTAGCTTAAAGCACCACTGCCCGGAAAACATCACATTCGTATTCACCTTTTTTATGAACGAACATGTTAATCCATAATATCATATTCTTTACTAAATAGCTATAATACATTAGTTGATTTTGCAGCATTCATGCTACGATATTAATTTTATTAAAACTAGTCCCAGTCGGTATATAATATATATAATTATTTATATACGCACGTATATATTCTTTTAATTTGGTTTCGATTATTCGCTGTAATACGAGATGGCGTTCGCTCCGGCGAGAACCGCCGCCGCGCAGCCGAAACTTGCGGTGACGCTCAAGCGTAAACATAACAACAGCATTGCGCTAAGTGCGTACCGCGACGCACGTTTTCGCGGCACCGCCCGGCAACAAGAGTACAGCTTGAAAACGTCGGCAACCCTTTATATCGGCAATCTTTCATTTTTCTCGACCGAGGAACAAATACATGAACTATTTTCTCGAGCTGGCGAGATTAAACGAATTATTATGGGACTAGATAGGTTTCGCAAAACGCCATGTGGGTTTTGTTTTATAGAATATTATACGAGAGCTGATGCTGAAAACGCGGTACGTTATATTAACGGAACTCGACTGGATGATCGCGTAATACGAACTGATTGGGATGCCGGGTTTGTTGAAGGCCGCCAGTACGGACGCGGTCGGTCGGGCGGCCAAGTGCGGGACGAATTTCGAAAAGATTATGATCCGGGTCGTGGTGGATGGGGACGGATTATTAATATGAGAAATGATCGAAACGATAATTGATATATTGATTTCGCTCGTTGCCTGTTGCATTTTGTGCTCGGAATGGCATTCTGCCTTGCTCAGGTATCGTTTTTTTCGTGTTGTGTTAGGCCTTGTATTGTCGGAGAACATTGATTTAATGCCTCTCCATAGAGGAGGAGACAGGATTTTAAGCTCTCCTATGATTTTGGAGATTTAGGCTACAGCAAATCTCAATAATTTTTACTGCTTATATATATTTCGACTATTCATGACAAAATCTTAAGCTAAATGATGTATGTCCCATAGAAACACAAATGTTCGGTCGGGAAATATTAAATATGCAGCAAAAACAACGATATACATGTTGCAAAAACGTGAAAACTATATATATATATATATATCAGGGAATAACCGGAACCAAAATTTACCGGAACCGGAACCAGCAACCGGAACCGTCCATTTAAACCGGATCCGGAACCGGAACCGGAACCTGGTCTTCGAAATTTATATATAGTAAAACAGATGATGGAAGAAATGAAGGTATAGTGGATTTAAAATGCATTAAAAATAACTTTTGCATTAAACTTAATGTATTGCGACGGTATTATTGCCTTTATGAAACTTTAAAGAGACTGAGGAAGGTAATAATGTTTATTTTTCGATCAAATATATCGGTTTTTGGACATTCAGAGCAAGCGTCAAATCGAATATGCTTACAAAGCTTGGAGCGTAGAATACACACTTTCACTCTGTCTCCAGTCGCCTCCCATTACTACACATATTTACGTTTGTTACATGTTCTTCTGTAGGAAACTTGAAATTATTGGATTATATATATGATTCTAAAAGAAAATAACAGATACAAGGTAATTTTCTGATCAGTGGTCAGAGACACTGTTTAGGCTAGCGTTGAACAAACAGTGCCCGTCAGTTAGATCATAATGATGATAATTTTCTAATCAGAATGCTATAAATGAGACACACTGTGATGCTGCTCGCACAGTTTCAATAAATACAGTTCATTGCCAAGAAAGCAGTTTCTAGCTGCGTTGCAGATAACGTTATTTTACTTCACAAGTAGCAATACGTAACTGAACGAAGTA